>JARFIW010001585.1:440000-670000 GCA_036346225.1 Platerodrilus igneus
TTGCATACTTTTTTCAGTACAACTGAAAGAACTAGACTTTTATACATTTTTTTAATCGATATCAGACTGTACAGAAACAGCAATGTTTAATTAGATCAGTCAAAAAAACATGATGTGTTTACTATTAAACAAAAAACAAAAAATTGTTCTTAATCCAAGTGATGATGAAAAAGCATTCTTAGTACCTCAACCACTGATACTAACGATTGCCTATTTTTGTAGTATTGATTACAAAAAATTACATACGACAGCAGATTGTATAGACCTCTATAGACCTCTACGTGTGAGAGTTCAAATACACTTTGATGTTGGTTCTTTAGGCATTCGTAAAGCTTGTCGCATTTTCTTCTTTTTTGTCGTATTTTCCTTTTTGAAGTGCCAATATTATCCATCGAGCCTTTTCCGTTTCGTTCGATACTTTAATTCGCCACACTTGCGACTTTGATTGAGACAGCAACGAAGTTCTGGCATAGTCGCTTAATGTAATGTGAGGTACCTCCCATGAAATACGTTGTATTTTGAATGTCATTGTATTTTCAATTGACTTGTAACGGTTTACATCAGATTTGGATCTGATTAAAATTAGTTCTTGAGGCATGTATTGACGATAGGATTCTTGTAATCTTCGAAAAATCCAAAAATGGTTTTAAGCGGTACAACACAACTAAACCGTCCATCTTGGAATACAGCATCGGATTTCTAACCAGTGTGTGCAATAGACTTTGTTTCTGCTTCTTCTAGTGATATCAATCACTTGATGGTTCGAGTAATCCCCGGATTTCTGCACATCATCATCATTAAGTCTTTAGTCCTGGAACTGGATAGTCGCGTACTATCATTGTTTCCTATTCTGAACTAACCTACAGATTTCCCTGAAATTTGCACAGTCTGCATCTATCACTATCTGATCTAGGTCTACATCTACCACCTTTTCTCCTATGTCTGCTTGTAATATATATCTCATACTATTCTCCAAAAATGCTTTAGAACGTATTCTACCCTTCTATTTCATCTATTCTTTCCATAGATATACTTGTTTCCCTACTATTTCTATAACCTATTTGTTATTAATTTTGTCTGTCTATGCTATCATCTTCATACTTCTGAAGCACAGCATTTCAAAAGGTGGCTACCGTTTTTCTGTCTGCTTTTCCTACTGCCTGTATTTCATAGGTATACTATGCTGTGCTCCACACCTATGCTTTCGACAATTTCTGCACACATCTACTATTTGATTATTCTCCAATTTGTATTGAATTTCTTCAAACAGAAAGTATGGTGCATCCCTAGTAAATTCGTATGCTTTAGAATCTGGTTCTGCTGCCCTAATCGGATCTACAGTTGTTGTTGCTTCCCTTAATGTTTCCGTAGGCTTACAGGTACCCTTAATAAATATGAAACTTTCATGGGGGTATGTGATGTTATCACTGCTCTGAATTTCTATGGAAATTTGATCGTTGTTTTCTGCATTTAAGATAAATAGTAGATACCTATAAAAATCTTCATTTATTATTGTTTCGTCTAATTTATAACTTCCAAATACATCCAATTTGGGTACGTCCTCATATTTAAGTTTTCCAAGTTTAACCTTTTCATCACAAGTTTGTGTGTTATTCCTGCATTTATATATAAATATATACTATATAAATTATTAATATGTATGTCTATTGAAACTAATACAAATTGGTAGTTATATATTAGATTTAACAAAACATTAGCTTATTATTCATAGGGAGGAAACATCCACTGACCGACGGTTTCGGCTTTATTAAGCCTCCTCAGAGTGAAATAGTCTCCAAGAACCCTATGAAGTAATCGAAGCTATTATACTGGTATAATTTCGAAACAATATATATATATATATATATATATATATATATATATATAACTTTAATCCCGAAGATTTTAAAAAACGTTTTTCTTCGTCTGCAAGTCTCTCGACGACTTGACGCTCTGACGTCGTATTCACTTCTGTTCGTCAAAGTGTGTAGTAGCGTGTTCTTTATACAAAATCGATGGGTAATTTTCTTTAGATGCTTTTTATTTCCAGTCTAACGCAAGTGTATGTTTCCGGTAAAAAATTTACCAATTCCCCCAAATGATCAACAAATCGTATGGTTGTTGTCAATTTTGCATACGCTCAGTGGATAATATAAGACGTGGTTAGGTTCCTTCTCTAGATTATACCCGGGTGGTACACAGAGACTAAATTCAAATATACTGTGAGTCGGGAAAATATTCGTAAACGAACCGGTTGTAATTTTTTTGTTAGTTATCCGAACCCGGCGGAGTGGAAAGCTTTTATAGCGGGTGCGTCTGCCAAACAGCTCCGCCGCACTGCAGCCTAAAAGGGCTAATTGTACTGACCCTGGTTAAATATTATACCCAATTTACAAAGCCTACACCCCGAATTATAGAGGACAGGTCCCTTGATGAAAGGGTATCGACTTCCTTCGGGTCTAACTTTTCTCGTCCGAATAAGCGCTGCCTCGTTCTATCCAACGCCTCGCATCTGCATATTACATGCATTGCAGTCTCCGGCTCCTCTAAGCAGAGTCTACATTCAAGGTCTCCGTTATATTTTTTCATCCTCTGGAGGTGAACCTTGACAAAAGTGTGTCCTGTCAGGAACCCCGAAGTGATTCTAAGCTGTTCCCTGCTTAAACTCATCAGTTCCTGGGTTCTGTTTTTGCTAGACCCCTTCACAAGCGCTTTGTAATGTGTTAGTCCTGGTCTGTTCTGCCAGTCTCTTTGGTGTTGGTGGCACATTCATTCGCTAATATAGCTACGAATGGCAGCTTTTGTGACTTTCAAGGTCGGTTTAAGATCGATAAATGGCCCTTGCGCCCCCTGTCTTGCGAGTTTATCTGCAATTTCATTTGGTCCGAACGCATCTCGATCAGATGCCCTCAATTTCTCCCAAGCAATCTCGTATGCTCTGTACCTTCAATAATCCTAGATTGAAAGGTTATTAAGTCTGTATAGTCCAAGCCTAACCCACCCCACCACCACTAATTGTAGTGGGGGAAGGCCAAGGAGAGTCTCCATAGTAGCAGTGGGCGTAAAACACATCGCCCCTGTAATACTTAGACAGGCCAGTCTCTAGATCCTGCCCAACTTCATTCTGGTGTTTAATTGTTCAGCCTTGGGCCCCCATACAAAGGCTGCATATGTTATTGCTGGTCTGACCACCCTAGTGTACAACCAGTGTACCATGTTTGGTCTTATCATCCAGGCTTTGCCGCAAGTGAGTCTAACTATTGCTGAAGAGGTTTCCGCCTTGCGTACGATCTTATTGATCTGCAGGTTCCATGTGAGTTTGGAGTCCAGAGTGATTCCCAAGTACACCACTTTGCTTGACAGGCCAATTTCGTTACCGTTAAAGAAAGAGGGGTTTTATGCCCGCAATCTTCCTTCTTCAGGTGAAAGGTATTACGGTGGGTTTTTGGGGGTTGTCTCGAAGGCTTTCCTCCATTGTCCACCTCTCCATTATTTTCAGGGCTTCCTGCATTCGGTCCCTGATAATATTGTTGTACTTACCCTCTATTAGGACTGCCAAATCATCAGCATATCCCAGCGAGGTAGACCCTTCTCTCCTCAGCTTCCACAACAGTTTGTCTATGACTAGGTTCCACAACAGGGTAGACAAAACTCCACCCTGCGGGTATCCCCTTGCCACCCGGACTGCCATGGTATTACTAAGCAGTTTTGTGACTGCCAGCGTGCCACTTTACATGTAGTCTATCCAACTGCAGCAAGTTTCCTCCATCCCAACTGATCTGGTGACCGTCAAGATGAAGCTGAAGGATGTGTTATCAAAGACTCCCTCGATGTCTAAAAAGGCTCATAGAAGGATTCCTTTTTAAACTACAATCTTTTCAGCCCTGGAAACCAGATGGTGAATAGCTGACTATAAAGGCAAACTGGTTCTGGTGTAATGGGTTAGTTACCAAAACACTCCCCCCGATATGCCTGTCAAGCAGTTTTTCCACCGTCTTAAGAAGAAAGGACGTAAGACTGATTGACCTGTAAGATTTTACTTGTGAGTGGTTGGTACGAGCAGGTTTAGCAATAAAGGCTACCTTTGTTCAAAATGTCTAAATGATTTGCCATTATGAATTGCATTATTGCTACACCTCTAGGATTGGTCCCAGCACTGCCCCATACTGGGTGGTGAGCATTTGCGTCACAATGACGAGGTGAGATCTATCAGCTCTGCAACTAGCCACCAGCTCCTCTAGTTCCCTTGAGGGCGGAAGGTTAGTGGAGTCGAACTGAAGATAGGCCGATCCGAGTATTATCTCTTTCAGCCCACCTCCACCTAGTCCCACCTTGACCGCCAGAAGGTCTTGATGACAGAATTCTGTAAGCGGCAACCACTTAAGGTTGTTGTTTATTAGTATATAAGTCCTGGGTCTATTGATGGATCTACTATATACAAGTGCGCCACCGATTGAACTCACTCCTAGCACCTTTTTCTTACAAACCCAAGGTTCCTGGATAAGGGCTATGTTGTAGCTTCCCATCAGCTTATATAGGGCTGCTGATGCTGCCCTACTGTGCTACAGGTTCACTTAGACCACCCTTATCATCAGGTGAATTGCCCTTGATAGGCTTCTCAGCCTGTAATAGTGTAACAAATTTTCTAAATGGCACAGCTTGCCTCACGCATGGGCGTCAGTGGAACAAATTTTTTGAAAGGGCTCAACTATTCTCAAGCATGGGCGCCAGCGAAACGTCTTTCAAAATGCACCAACCCCAAATGTTTATTGAAAGCCAGTGAAGCTAATTTTTCTTACATATAACTGGTCTCACGTTATGAGCAAGTGTAACGAAGTCTTCCGACATAACTAATGGTCTATTCCTTGGGTAGAGCGATGAGAAATGGGGGGGTAAGTCAAAATCTGATTGTAAGTCAAACTTAATCCAAAACAAATAGGCGCCACCAAGTCCTGACTTATTTATGATAATTGCGTGGTATATTTCTAGGGGCGGACGTGGAAACCCAAAGAAAAAAATCGCCTTCGACGGCAAAAACTGGTCTTAACAAAATAAGACGCTGCTCCTGTAAGAAATTGTACTAATTAGATTAATAGAAAGGTGGAACACTATTTGTGTCCCGCAAACATACCTAAAAAAATATTAAAAAGATATTTTCTATATAAAATTGGCATCAAACTTCTACTCTTAAAGATGTTCGCTTTCGGTAATTAGGTTTGATCATATTTGATCAAAATAAAAAACTTTAATCTTGAACCAATAATTTACTCAAAAGATTCTCTTTTAAAACAAAATGCAATGCAACAAAATTTCATAAATAATTAAATGAGTTCGTGAACTTTAAATTAAGGTTTATCAAAGTTATTCAAAATCAAATATTTTACAGCAAGGTGTAAACTTATTACACAAAGATACTCTAACCCGCTCAGATCTTTCGGGCCGATTACATTAAAAAAAGTTACTATACAAGTTTTCCTCTTTAAGTTAAAAGTACTAGATTTAGTTTCTAATGAAAATGATCACAAAATTATTCTTGTTTACAAAAGTTGTGCTAACGCAGTGCTAAACATTTGCTTTCAAGGATACATCTGTCAGCAGTATACTACAGAAAAATAAGTGACGTCAATAACACCTGTTGTTGTAACTAACAACTTAAACTGAAGCAACGTGTTGTTTCTTACAACATCAAATTAGTGAATTTTAATTTTGACACTGGAAATCCAGCTTAGCAATAGTTGAAACAAATATCATATTCGTACTTTTATACATTGGAACAAATTAGCGTGTTTCTAAAGTGAAACACAAAAGAATTACTTAGATCTACTACGAACCAAAGAAACTGCTTTCCTATCCTTGATGAGGTACTTGTTCTACCATGCGAATTTTACTGCAAATATTATGGATCCAACTCATCCTAAACAGCTTCTACCAAAGTAGCTTCTTTACGCTGTATAACAAAACGATCTTCTTTAAATTGGTATCAACAACCGGGACTGAATTTCTTATTATCTAAGTTGCATTGTTCACGCCGCAAAATAAAGTGGTTTTCTTAATATCGAATAAATTTTCAGATTTTTAAGTGCATAGTTGGTTGTAGTAATGTCTCTCGTCGCGCGCTATTCAAAAATGTGTCCTCACTCATCAAAATTTATTCGCAAATTACCAGCCATCGTTCTTACATACATCTTGTCTCTTCTTTCACGTATGGCCGAGTGATTATCAAACTCGCTCGGACGATCGGAGGATCCAAGGGGGAGATTGTCAAACCTAAACGCGCCTGCGAATGACTGTAGAAGACACCGCTATCCAACCACCAATAGACTAACAAATCAAGATGCAGTTTTAATGTATTACTTTACTTGTTAAATGTATTTTAACATTATTTAATAAAAGTGTTTTATTATTCTTGCTCTTTGATGGAGGGATTTATTAACCAAACAATAAAATTATTAAAAGTGTCTTATTATTCTCGCACTTTTGATGAAGGGATTTATTAACCAAAAATAAAATTGTTACAATAGGCTTTGCACTTGGCTTGTTCAAGTACCTTATAAGATGCCGGGTCGACTGAAAAGGCCATAATGGCTCCTTCCTTATCAGCTTTCCGGGAAAGCATACGCCAGCTACCCGTTTGCAGACAGGGACTCTGTTTTTGAAGTCGGGTTCTGGCAACTTTCTCCTCGATATCTCTGTCGGAAATCCATACTAGGACTTTTGGTCTCTTCTGGAGGTCCGCTGCGTCCACTACTTTTAGACACGCACCCTCCCAAAGGTCACCCTTGGTCTCTACGTTGTGTATTATCTACCCCATAGCTTCTAGGTTAGCACAGGTCAGCTAGAGGACATCTTCGACAAACCTTGCGCCCTCAATCTAAAGTTAGTTGATTCTTCCTGAGAGGGTGTAGAATACAGCATCCAAAAGCATGTTCTGGACGCTCATCAAATGCCCCTTAGTCAAAACCGTCCGGGCTACGTCTGTTGATTACCGCTACTCGCAATCCTCTAGCAGCAGCACTATACGACCGAATCTGCTCGTGGCTCTTGGGGCGTTTAGTTTGCTGCTGGGGTTCAGATGGGTCGGTGTAGAAGTATCTGAACGAGGTATTTTATTGCCCCCGCTCTCCTTCTACACCGATACCTTCTTTGTAGACGGTTTTGACCCCGTCCAGGTCCCAGCTCCGACTTCCTTGGCTTGCATCAGCTTCCTTCGCTGAGCACCCGTAAGCCTCTTTGCTTGCAGTCCAGTGCCTGCAAGCTTCTTTATTGTATTCTCCATGTCTGGTGTATCGGACTCCGGTCTTGCAAACGGACTTGCATTCCAGGTCTACTCCACCTCCATAGATAAGTTCTGGTTGCCTGGGGGGTCCTCCATTGTTGGTTCCACCTCTTCAGGTTCGGTTTTACTTTTCGTTCTAATTGTATTCATAATTGTTCCCGCGAGTAAAGGGGATGTAAGTTGTCGCCATGCTAGGTGCCCCCTGTTGGCATGGAAGGCGTGAATAAAACGAGGTGCCGTTCTGTTCCCCGAGTTTTGAATCGATTGGGATTGATTAACTATCCAGCCACACATACTTTGGGTTCGGTTCTACACCACGGAATTTAGGATTTTCAACGAGGCTGTATCCTCTTGGTCCGGACGGTTAAACCAAGACCTTCACACCTTCTTGCCCGTGAAACATGACTGCGACAGTAGGATAGGCGCGGTGTGTCGGTGTTGCAGAATTGCCCCACCGGCATTGTTTATCTCAGTGGAGGCCGATTAGCCACGAAGCTACAGCTTGGGCTGAAGGGTTTGATCCGCAGGATCGTTTTCACTTGACTAGGGGACGGATTTTATCCCGCTCCAGCACAGTTTCTTGCTCTTCAACGTGTTGTGGGTCTTATACCACTCAGGCACAGGGTCATTGAAAGAGATAAGCTTATCACAATCCTTCCCAGAGTAGATAGCCAATCTCTTTCGCCATGTATCTTGGGATTTCTCCTATTCGCCACCTGGAGACGCGCCCAATGGGTAACCAACCGCATGGGGGTTGTAATATTGGTTTCTACAAAAATATTTGATACTGAAATTATTTTCACTTGTTGGTCTGCGATAGGCAAGACGTTTGTAGAAAGTTTACGGTTGGTAAATCTTAAGATGCTTCCAATACTGTTTTTAAGTTCCACACTACAGTCGATATATAAATTGCTTCGCATAGAACACTTTAGCGTGTTCTTGTTAGCACCCAATTTGAATTATTTTTCAATGTTCTCGTTGATGTCTGGTACCGTACTGAGCCATTGTTTGAATTTCTTAGAATTCGTACGAACCCGGTTCAATAATTATTTTATACTACTCTGAATCATCAAAGTACAAAACATTGTTCCCAGAGCAGACGTTACAGTGTTACATGTATACAACCCTACTAAACCTAAAGCATATTCATCGTCCTTTTTCAACTTAATTGATGGGTAGATGGATCCTGTCGATATAACGTTGCCGTATCCGAACACGCTAACAGTTTTAGCCATTGTCACTAAGAAATTTTAACACCAAATGTCTGCAATTCTAAGTGTTGTAAGTCTGCTCCGGTAAACTGTTGTAGAAAATTTTGCAACCTCGAAAATAACTCTCTATTTCTTCTGGTGGTCTCGGGTCTCCAAACGAGTCGTAGTATATCACAATATTTCCAATTTTTCGGTACCCGACCTAGTAAGTACCTGGTCTTCTTCTGGTATTCAAATTAAATTGCATCTGACTCGGTAACACGCGGTTCAATCACCTTCAACTGATCCCTAGAAAAAACACCACTAAAATGATGAATGTTGAATGCGTATTTGCTTATATCCACATTGGTGAGAGCTCTTCGAAGTAACTTGTTTAGTTTTTTGATTCTATTTTACAACCACGCCCCTTGTATGGTTTTAAAATAAATTAAGCACCCTTTTGTATGGTCCCAAAAACATTCCATTTCCGTTTTTACCGACCGCTATGGTTTCCATTGATCTGTTATGGCGTTCGTTTCCTTTTAATTGCTAGCTAGTGGTTCTTGCATCGTTAACTGCTTTTGAAATTCCTGCGGCACAACCTGTCAGGGCTTCTAAAGCACTAAGTCCGGCGAAAATCGGGATCAACGGTAGAATATCACCTTTTGGCGGAACGGGTATAATGCGTGAGAGTTTAATCTTTTTTCTACTTCCAGCACATTTCACGATTCGTATTTCCACATGAATGCCCACTTCCAGTAACTTTTTCAAATTATCGGACCCAACACGGTCAATTACGGATCGTATTTTCTTTAAGATTCCACCTTTAAAATTTATTTTCTTCTTTTTTATACTTCCAATTCATCTCTTTGATTTCATACTCATACCAATTTTTCTTTTGGCTTTCATTGTGTTTGCTACAAATCAAGCTGCAGCCTCTTCACCAAATTTAGCGTTTTCGAGTTTGCTCGTTCCCAAGCGCCTTCTTCTAAAATTTTATCTGTTCGGTGTCTGGTCTGTAGATCGTCGGGATATTTGGAGTATGCAATGTCGTGGTCTATGCACAAACGGTCAAAGTCGTTGAAACCAGTATCACCTCGGGCCAAGCGTTCTTCAAGCCTAGTCTCAGGGCCACAAAAGTGGTATGAACGAATGTGGGCTTTAAACGGTACCTTGTTTATTACTTTGGTGATAAATCCTGCACCAGAATGAATGCGTGCACAATAACGAACAATAAATAAATAAGCAAACAGAAATAAAAACATCTCTATTTATTCTTTTACGACTTGTTAAATAAATACAACTAAAACATTTACAGATTGTATAATAAAATACTCAACTCGTTATTCAATTAACTGAAAACTGAACACCGCTCATGCCTTTTATGTGGTTGTAGTGGAGCATGCGCTGTGATAGTCAGAATCTTCGGGGAGAGATAACTTTCATTAGTAGGATTATCAAATGAAAAATGACTTGCTCAAAGCTCACTTTCTATTAAAATTGTTTCTCGTTCTTCATCAGTCAACTTGATACTTCCGTGACGATTTATTGCATAACCAATAAACATCTCGTAAAATGCGGGAAAGCTGCGACTGTGCAGCGTTTGCAGCTTGTATCTCATAACTTCACTCAACTGGAATATTTTAAATACCTCTCTTTGATTTAAAACGATAACATTTCAGAGTTCTCTTCTTGAAAATTGTTTCCAACCCATACACTTCTGACATTGGATGAATCAACTGACAGTTTTAGTTTAAATTCGCGGTCCAGTTGTAATACCACCACATCTAATCCATTTTGCTGATTTGTTTCTCGTGCAAAGTCTTTGATTCTAAACTCGACTTGGAAGTTGCAGAAATTTGTCCAATCATTGCAGTCCATTTTTACAGAGTCATCTCTACATATACCACTGCAGCAAGCAATTTGAAGTGAAGGTCTCACACCTCCACGTAAATAAATCTTACTTCCAATATGTGATTATGAGATCGTCGCCATCCACTTAAGGGATAAACAGTTTTGCATACCAACTTGTTTAAGTTTAATTGCTATAAATCATCTGTGACGTCAACACTGGGAGCAGCCATTATTTAAAACTTTTACTGCTGGTAAGATGGTAATCGTAAACTGAATTCATACATTCACGTCTTTCTTAATTTATAGTAATTGCAGGAACATGCGCAGATTAAATAATACGTGTAATTACAGAAAAAACCCGATTACAAGGTCTAAATTATCGTGGGTTTTTCAAGTTTATTATACAAGTTTTTGATTATTCAAAGTCGTTAAAATCTACGACCTCGCCCTCTGAATAAATAGAACATTCTAGCAGATATTACAAAGTTTCGTATATTTCACTCAAAAATCAGTCTTGACACGGAAATAAGCGTTCTATTGTAAAAAATACGAGTAATTTGCAGGCTATTTGTTTTTGGTAATTAGAATACAAGGTTGACGTCGAATGTAATGGGAACACCTACAAGCCTTATCGAAGTTAATATAAATATTAACCTGAGAGTGTTTTAACATCCCACGTTTCATATTTGAACCAGTTTACGAAAGGCTAAATTAATAGCTCGAAGCTCTTTAATTCTTTTTAATTACACACATCATAAATCATTCTAGTCCATGAAACATCTACAAGGACATTTATTAAAATGGCTGCTACGTTAATAATGGGTTAGATATTGTTAAAGTTTTAGGTATTACGTTACGAACACGTTAAGATAAATTAATATTCACATAAATCACGGAAGAAAGTATTTAAAATTAATGCAATGTAAACAATTCCACGATTAATCTTTTGTATCTACTTCTTTTAAAAAAATTGCTGTGAGTGCCACGATCGATGACTAATATTGAAGCAAAAAGTGGTGCGTTTATTGTATTACTAACAGATGTATGGTATTTAAAAAAATTCTTTTATGAACCTTCAACCAACTCGATTCAAAAGTAGGGTATTATTGGTATACGCTATTTGTATACACGAGAATTTCTGTTTATCGTACTTTACGAATAATTGACCTAATGAAACGTGCACTAACACTGTCCAGTGACATGATTTTTCACAACAAAAACGTTATTTACAAATATGCAGTAGGATCACTTACTAAGCAACTTAGGTTAACTTGTAGTTTGTGTTATTATTGTTTACTTTAAAAAATGTTCAACAAATTGTATGTACTCACATACTAACGAGAGGCTGTTCATATGCACTTTATGTGCTTATTCGGCGTATTGTAAAAGTGAGTTATGAATCCCTATGCGATTGCGTTTTGAACAGCATTCTTCAGCATACTATTTGTGTGATTATCCCGCATCGAAAAGCTTTATATTAATCTCTAATCAGATATTAACGAACGTTAACATATTCAATTTGTCTGATTATATCGAATCACAGAAAAACACTTTAACAAGTTGCATTTCTATTTGAATGCAATTTATGTATTTATGCCGCATCTCTGAAAAGTTATTTACAAAGACATATGATGTCGCATACTAATAATCTTCCATTCGCATGCAATGTTTGTTGTTATGCCACATCACAGGAAAGTATTTTAAAAACACAAATGCGATAGCGTACTAACGAACGTCCATTCTCATGCAATTTGTGTAATTATGCCGCTTCACAAAAAAAGTGGTTTACAGACACATGTGACGTCGCATACTAACGAACGCCCATTCGCATGCAAATTGTGTAATTATGCCGCATCACATAAAAGTAATTTGCAGAAACATATGACGTCGCACACTAACGAACGTCCCTTCGTATGCAATTTGTGTAATTATGCCGCATCACAAAAAAGTAGTTTACAGACACATATGGAGTCGCACACTAACGAACGTCCATTCTCATGCAATTTGTGTAATTATGCCTCATCACAAAAAGGTAGTTTACAGGCACATATGAGGTCACACACTAACGAACGCCCATTCCCATGCAATTTGTGTAATTACGTCGCATCACGAAAAGGTCATTTAGAGACACATATGAAGTTGCACACTAACGAACGTCCATTCTCATGCAATTTGTGTAATTATGCCGCATCACATAAAAGTAATTTGCGGAAACATATGACGTCGCACACTAACGAACGTCCCTACGTATGCAATTTGTGTAATTATGCCGCAATACAAAAAAGTAATTTACAGACACTTATGAAGTCGCACAGTAACGAACGCCCATTCTCATGCAATTTGTGTAATTATGCCGCATTACATAAAAGTAATTTGCAGAAACATATGACGTCGCACACTAACGAACGTCCTTTCGTATGCAATTTGTGTAATTATGGCGCATCACAAAAAAGTAGTTTACAGACACATATGAAGTCGCACACTAACGATCGTCCATTCTCATGCAATTTGTGTAATTATGCTGCATCACGAAAAAGTAGTTTACAGACACATATGGAGTCGCACATTAACGAACATCCATTCTCATGCAATTTGTGTAATTATGTCTCATCACAAAAAGGTAGTTTACAGGCACATATGAGGTCACACACTAACGAACGCCCATTCCCATGCAATTTGTGTAATTATGCCGCAATACAAAAAAGTAATTTACAGACACATAAGAAGTCGCACAGTAACGAACGCCCATTCGTATGCAAATTGTGTAGTTATGCCACATCAATGGAAGGTAATTTACAAACACATATGAAGTCGCACACTATCGAACGTCCATTCTCATGCAATTTGTGTAATTATGCCGGATCACAAAAAAGTAATTTACAGACACATATGAAGTCGCACACAACGAACGTCCATTCCCATGCAATTTGTGTAATTATGCCGGATCACAAAAAAGTAATTTACAGGCACATATCAAGTCGCACACTAACGAACGTCCATTCTCATGCAATTTGTGTAATTATGCCGCATCACATAAAAGTAATTTGCAGAAACATATGACGTTGCACACTAACGAACGTCCCTTCGTATGCAATTTGTGTAATTATGCCGCATCACGAAAAAGTAGTTTACAAACACATATGAAGTCGCACACTAACGAACGTCCATTCTCATGCAATTTGTGTAATTATGCCGCATCACGAAAAAGTAGTTTACAGACACATATGGAGTCGCACACTAACGAACATCCATTCTCATGCAATTTGTGTAATTATGTCTCATCACAAAAAGGTAGTTTACAGGCACATATGAGGTCACACACTAACGAACGCCCATTCCCATGCAATTTGTGTAATTATGCCGCAATACAAAAAAGTAATTTACAGACACATAAGAAGTCGCACAGTAACGAACGCCCATTCGTATGCAAATTGTGTAGTTATGCCACATCAATGGAAGGTAATTTACAAACACATATGAAGTCGCACACTATCGAACGTCCATTCTCATGCAATTTGTGTAATTATGCCGGATCACAAAAAAGTAATTTACAGACACATATGAAGTCGCACACCAACGAACGTCCATTCCCATGCAATTTGTGTAATTATGCCGGATCACAAAAAAGTAATTTACAGGCACATATCAAGTCGCATTCTAACGAACGTCCATTCTCATGCAATTTGTGTAATTATGCCGCATCACATAAAAGTAATTTGCAGAAACATATGACGTTGCACACTAACGAACGTCCCTTCGTATGCAATTTGTGTAATTATGCCGCATCACGAAAAAGTAGTTTACAAACACATATGAAGTCGCACACTAACGAACGTCCATTCTCATGCAATTTGTGTAATTATGCCGCATCACGAAAAAGTAGTTTACAGACACATATGAGGTCACATACTAACGAACGCCCATTCCCATGCAATTTGTGTAATTATGCCGCAATACAAAAAAGGAATTTACAGACACATATGAAGTCGCACAGTAACGAACGTCCATTCGCATGCAATTTGTGTGATTATTGTGCAAGACGCAAAGACCTTTTACAGAAACATGTGCAGTCCCATATTGATGAACAGCCATTGGTTCCAAATATGTGATTTTTTCGTATCGGGAAAAAATAATCTAGAAGCATATGTGTTATCCTTTACTAAGGTTGACGTAGTGCTTGCTTCTTACGTAATTAGGTTGTATCTAAAGAAAGTCAGGAAAACACATACGACTGCATAATAACGAATGTTTATTTACATACAGTTCACTTGCATACAAAGGAACTCCTGTTCGCAAAAATGTATTTCTATAATTACGCCAATTTGGGTAGTGCTTCAATAACTTATTAGAAAACAAACCTAATACGGGCTTTCGTTTAATTGTTAGTTGCGTATTCGTTAAATTTGGAAGAGGATTCGAATTTAGTTTGTGCACATATGACAATCACTATTTATATAAATTAACTTTACCGTTATTGTACAACACTGGAGAGTTAGAATTTTTTTTAAAAAAAGTTCGTATATAATTATGGATTATGTGTTTTTGCTAACTGCAACTTACTAGACAAAAGTGTTGCAACAACAATATGAGATTCTTGTATCACCACCAAGAAAGCATCGGTTCAAGAACCTACAACAGCATAAAGATTGTTTAGCTGCACGATTAGGTTTATAATAGTTATTCCAAAGGAACTCACGCAAACCAACGTTCGAAAATTAAAGTAGATCCAGTTTAACGAATGTGCTATAAAACTGCTTCACAATAACACTCACGTAAAACCCATTATTGCATAGTAACAATTTTTAAGTATATTTCTAGCACCCAAAGATTCCAAAGTCGATTTATCGAATTACAGTAATGTAAGTCGTTTAACTACGATAAATATTGAATAACTGAACAATTCCCCAAACCTGAAAACACACATTTACTAAAATAGAGTAGGTAGGTAAAATGGAAGAAATATGCAAACTACGAAATAGAACGTACAACATTTCTACCCATTTTCTATTATATAATTAAAAGTTAAACAGTCTACAAACAAACAATGTATCGTACAATTTGAAGTACGATTGCAATTGGTTCACGGTTTAAACAATAATTGCAGGATGGAAAGGTTGTGGCACAACCTGTAGTGCGATGCGCAGTACCAACCATTCGCAAAATTTCTCGTTGAATATATTGTAGCATTTGTTGACGTAATTTATAAATAAGTAGATTCTTTAGTTTACTACATCTAATGTACCAATTATTTAATTCGGAATTAGTTTTTCAATATTAATTATAAGACAGTCATTGGCAATATAATTCAATTAGGGGTGGAATTTTACTTAAAATACATAATATAGTTTCATGTTTAAGTAAATGGTTGTTTGAAGTTTGTTCATTATGACAAACAACGTAAGGTCGTTTCATTTGTTCGTCAACTTAGAGACACTTGTTCTTGGTTTTTGAAACAGGTAACATGGGTTTTGTAAGAAATCGATCGAGCGATATGCGCATCTCCATTTGATTCTGTACCGTTAGATGGGTAGGTCCCATATAAGGTTTGATTTTTCTGGTAACGGTAATCAGGTAATGGTATTCAATACATTATTCAAATATGATTTCAGTTACAGCGCTCTGGTTTAGTTTTAAGAAGATTACACATTCATGAGGTCAGAGCCTCATGGATAAATATGGCGCCCTGCATTATGTCGTTCCAGTTTATTTGTTTGTAGAGAATAATAATAAATTTAATTAAGAAAGTACCTTCAAGAAGACAGCGTGATTATTCAATTTCTTGGTAATTTACGTTCAGGATATTCTGTAGGAGGTTTGCTTGTTTGGTTGTTTCATTTCGAAATATATGGTTTCGTCATGTTATTGTGTGACATCTTAGCATTTGTCTAATAATTTAAAACCAATAGTTTTATACATGTGGTCCTGCGATACGCATGCTTCTGCAATATGCGTACACAGTCACAAAACCATACACTCCCCAAGCCACACAGCGCACACGAAGCATTCGAATAAATCTGCATACGCACAAACACGTTCACATACGATGCAAACGTTATATGCACCCAGCCACTGTGTGCGCGTTCGCATGTTCGAGCCTAGTTACCTCTTATGGGAAGGATCGCTCGTAAACTTGAAAATAGCAAAGCAGTTATACAAACATTTTTACGTACGTGCTCAATCGCCATTTGTTCAACTAGTGCGCGCGCCCGCGCTGTATCTTGCGTACAGGCATGCTTCTACAAAATGCGTACACACATCCACAAAAAAGGCACACTACCCAACCCATATGGCGCACTCAACGAACACAGAAACATGAATATGTGCGAATGCTCCCAACTTATATGCTGTGAGCATAACCATACCCTTAAACGGCAAAGCACCCCTAAGCACTCAGATAAACCCGCATACGCACAAATGTACGCGCGCACGCTTACATGTTCCAGCCTAGTTACATGCTACGCGCACAATCCTTCGTGCGCTTAAAAAATAATGCATTTGCACAAACACTCACATACCTGCTCAAGCGTCGTGTACACGCACCTGAATTCACATGGCGCACTCAACGAATACGAAAACACTTTCCAATTGCATATTGCGAGCATAATCACTCATTCGAATAAACGCACAAATAGGTTCACATAGGTGCGCAAACGTCATGTGTACCCAGCCAATATGCGCGCACGCTCGCATGTTCTAGTTTAGTTACGGGCCATTCGCACAATTCCTCGCGCACTTGAAAAAAGCAATGCCTTTGTACCTGCTCAAATGCCTGGTGTACAACCAGTGTGCACCCGCGCTGCATCCTACGTACGCGCATGCTCGTACAAACAAGACAGCAATACGTACACACGTATTCATAAGAGAACAGACACTTTTCAATCCACAGCCCAATCACACACGACATACATATGCTTATAAGCTTGCGAATACGTGCGCATACTCCCAACTTGTGTTCTACGCGCACAATAATTCAAGCACTCAAAGAAAGCAAGGCACGTGTATGTATTCAAACAAACTTGCGTACGCACAAACATTCGCATGAGCGCTCAAACCGTATGTGCAAGCAGCCACTGTGCGTGCGCACACGATTACGTACGTGTGTAATGGCAAATTGGTGAATTTATTCTATCTCAGATCCTCTAACAAGATACCATTGCGTGTACCCGTATTTTCGAGTTTCCGTATATGCGCGCTACGCGCGCAATCGTCGTGTACTAAACCAAAGAAACACGTAAACACAATGTGTGCGCAACCAATGAGTGTGGGTTTGCACCCTAATCCGGCGCATAGTGGCAATCTGAAATACGTTCTGGTGCAATCCCAGATATACAAACAAGATATCAATACATACACACGTATACATAAGCACAAAAATCCATCAACCCTCATGGTGTATACGGACACTCATAACTAGATATATTAAAAAACTAACCAAAGCAATTTGTAAGTACAACGAATTTTGTAAGTACACCAGAATTCATTTATCATATACGTCGCAGAATAAAGGTAAAGCATCCTATTTGTAATTGATAAAAGTTTGTTAAATTTTGGATACATAGACACTGATTCTCTGATCTATACTACATTTTATTTTTTTCAATGCTTCAACGAAGGTACAACATTAGCAAAGAAGCAAGTCTTTTTTATCTGGAAATTTTGAATTTTGTCTATCCCTTACTATTCAAGCAAGGTATCTTTAACGTGCCGAACAATACACACACGAGACCTCCATTTTACCTCTCATCCGAACGAGGGCGATTTTTTGGTGAAAAATGCTCGTTTAACATTTTTCAAGCAGATCGTGTCGGGATTCGGACCCGGGACCTTGGGCTCAGTAGTCACGCGCATACCAACTGAACCACAAAGTCGCCTCCTTGCTTTACAAAACAGCTACTTTGATGGTAAAAAAGGCACAGATGTGAACGCATTTATTGACGCAATTGAAGTTTACAAAGATTGTTCGCAAGTAAATGATTCTAATGCTCTTCGAGGACTTTCTATGCTTTTATGTGGATTTGCATCGTCTTGGTGGCAAAGTGTGAAAGCTGATGTAAACAATTGGTCAAATGCTTTAGCTTTATTACGTACCACGTTTGGACCTAAAAAACCTCCATATCGTGTTTATAGAGAATTATACTCTCGGGAGCAAGATGCTTGCATTCCGACGGACGTTTTCGTTTGTCAATGTCGTAATATTTTAGCAAATTTACCGGTTAACACTTTAAGTGAAGCTATACAGTTAGATATGGTGTATGGGCTTTTAAATATTCAGATACGTGAGAAGATTTCTCGCGATAGTGTTAATTCTTTTACTGAACTTTTGGAACGCGCGCGTTTGATTGAAGAGACTTTCGTGGAAAAACGTATTGATCGCGCTGAAAATTATAAATCAGTGGATAAAGTAATTTCTAAAAATACGAAATCGACCCACAATGTTCGATGTGGTTACTGTAAGACATTTGGTCATAAAACAGACGATTGTCGTAAATTAGCTCGCAAAGAGACTGCTCAAGTAAACAATACAATTAGTGCTAACCCTATTTCGTGTTTTGGTTGTGGAAACCCGGGTTATATTCGCGCTAACTGTCCGAAATGTAAAACTACAGAAAATACACAAGAAGTGAATTCGATGGAATTCTGTGGTATATATTTAAAAGATAAGCTGGTTAAACCCCACCCTCGTCCTACTTTATATGTGCAAATATTAGGTATGTCTGGCACTGGTATTATAGATACTGCTGCAAAACAAAGTGTTGCTAGCGACTCATTGCATAAAGCCTTGTTGGCAAAAGGTCAAAAGTTTTACGAAGATCAAGTTACGGTTAAACTTGCTGACGGAAGCACTTCGTTTCAAAATATCTTAGTAACCAATGTAAATGTTTTTCTAAATGGTCGTTCCATTAACACATCTTTCATTGTTTTACCTCATGCTAAGAACAACTTGACCTTATTTGGTATAGATTTTCTCGAGGACGCAAAACTTGTTTTAGACATTTCCAATCGTACGTGGAATTTTGCAGACAACGCAAAACAGAAATTTGTGTTAAATTTTGAAATAGTGAACTGCAAGCCGCACATTGCTATAGATTCCATTAGTGCGTTACGTTCTAACGAAGGAACTATGCTTGATGCTTCCCAAGTTTCTCGTTTAGACCGCTTAGTTAAAGCAAACGAAAATACTTTCCGACTAGGGGGAGGGACCACCCCATTTATGGAACACAGAATAGAAACAGCGGATCACCCGCCTATTGTTGTTCCACCATACCGTATGTCGCCCTCTAATAAGGAAATTACGCGGAAAGAAATCGATAGAATGCTTAGTGAAGGCGTAATTGAAGAGTGTGAATCACCCTGGGCCACCCCAGTGGTCCTTGTGCCAAAGAAAGACGGTTCAACTCGTGTTTGTGTAGATTACCGCAAACTTAATGCTATTACTACACCAGTAGGTAAATAAGGCCGGTCCTAATTCAAAACGCGACAGACGTATTTTCCATGTGTAAAATACGTCTATCACGTTTTGAATTAGGATCGGCCCTATATAATTTCGATGTAAAATAGTTGTGAAAACATGAATTCTTCTATACTTTCAATGTAAAATACGTCTGTCACGTTTTGAATTAGGATCGGCCATAATCATTAAAATATTTACATTTGAATGTAAAATAGTTGTGAAAACATGAATTCTTATATACTTTCAATGTAAAATACGTTGTGGGCACGTTTTGAATTAGGATCGGCCTATTATAATTAATTATCAATGAACATTCAAGTAATGTTTGAAAAATGATTTAATAGTCAGAGAAAATACTGTGGAGTTTTGAATTAATCGGTTTTCTTATGGAAACAGTAGTTGAAAGAATGCAATGGTAATACTCGCATATAAGTGCAATTGTCAAGTTTTAATTAAAGTGGATTCTGATTTATGTTTAGAGGCTGCAAATACATATGGGCCGGTTTCAATTCAAAATCTGTTCACTCTTGTGATAGGTTGAAAAGTGGGTTGGCAAAGTACGCAGATGGTGGTAATCTGCTAAATAAGGAGATTGCTCCTAATATTAATTTAATTAGTCGAAGTTTACTGCATATATTTACATACAAACATGTATATAATTGATATTCAGGGATTTAAATACAAGAAAAACGAGTTTGTGTGTAAAGAAATTGCGGTTTTGGACTTGTTGAAAGGTGTTGTTTGGCATCAAATTTTTAAACTGCCAATGCAGTCCAGTTGTTTGAGCCAAGATCATATAAAACATAACGACTGGGTGACAAAGAATATTCATGGTCTTTCTTGGGATGAATCTTCAACGGTTGGAATGGGTTTATCATATATAGCGCTTTATTTGAAGCAAATTATCCTACACGGTGAAGAAGTATTTGTGAAGGGTTTAGAAAAGAAGAAATTGATTGAAACCTATCTAATGCAAAACGTTGTAACTGATATGCTTGCACTAGGTTGTCCTAAGATATCGGAGTTAAAAATCAACAACCGTTTAAAATATAACATCCATTGTTGTAGACACAGCAATAATAATCTGCAATGTGCAAAACAAAATACCTTGTTATTAAAAGAATGGCTTGATAATAATAAAAAACAATAGAAAGATTGTGTCTGTATTATTTATTTTAATATAATTTTACAATGTTAGCCGAAGCAAATTATCCGACTCGGTGAAGAAGTATGTGTGAAGGGTATAGAAAAGAAGAAATGGATGGAAACCTATCTATTGCAAAAACAAAATACTTTGTTATTAAAAGAATGGTTTGATAATAATAAAAACAAATAGAAACGATTGTGTATGTATGATTATTGTAGTCAGTAAGAAATCTTTAATGCTGATGTCTGCAGAAAAAACAATTAAACTCAGACAGCACGAATGGGACTCTCAACCCTGAAAGCAATTATAATTGATCAACGCAATATCTTTTTACTGGTTTTTACAACATTTAACAAATTGTACAGATATCTCGAAAAATTTGCCAAAGACAGACAAACAGATAGGCAGACTGACTGCACCAATTTTCTCATTCTCGCTTTTAAAAAATAACAAGTCGTAGTTATTTAAATCGCGAACTCAGTTTATCTGCAAGAAATATATAAACGTGGAAATTTATGAAATGCTCCAACTTAAAAAAAAAAATCCAGTATCATTATTCTTTCCTAACAAGGGTAATTTTAACAAAAGTTTTCATTTTTGATTTGTTCTATAGAACACAACTACAACTTGACAATATAGATTGAGCGATTATCACACACATATCTTGAGTATATATAAAGATATTAAACAATAAGAACAGCAGAAAATTCAACCCATGTCAGACAGCTTTTTTCTTGTCAACGATAGTCTAGTCTAATGCTTCTTCAGCATTTGCATTTCCATATTTACGTACTGAAGGCAACTCTGCAATTTTAGATCACACGTATTTCTAATTTCAATTACAAAAAAAAAATGAAAGCATCTATTTGAAATGCATTTCTAACTTTAATCGCAAAAAAATGAGAGCATCTATTCGAAATATGCACTCAGATTAAAAGTCAAAAATTGCTTTACACCGTTCTGTAAATTGAGATTACGTAGTTATTAAATCGGGAGTAATGTGAAATGAAACACACAATGTATGTTTCTTTATTGTAATCTATAAAATACATATATAATGTTATGTACTCTAGAATAAACATACTATAATTCACTTAAGTTTCCCAAATATAAAAGAACAGTTCTAACTCACTCCAACTCTGAACGGTTAAAAAAAATATTGCATTATCAATTCTATGAGGGCTGTCTTCTTCATCTTTGACGCGCGGTCGTTTTCTGGTTGTTCTTCTTCGTGTTAACTAAAAAAAAAAAAAAAATGAATATTATATATCAAGTAAATGCATTAAGAAAATTAAATCTATATATTAAGCTAACGAAATACATACTCTGTATTGGTGTCATTAGGTCGTACGTTGCAATTGGTGGATCTGCTCACGGCGTCAACGATTTTTTCACCAGTACTTAATTTGGATTGACTATAAACTACTCAATAATTTTAGCCCAATCACTATCATTATTCTTTCCTGACAAGGACAATTTTTTTTTTTTTAAAAAAAGGTTTTCATTTTTGATTTGTTCTATAGAACACACAACTACAACTTGACAATAAAGATTGAACGATTATCACACACACATATCTTGAGTTTTTAAGGATTTTAAACAAACAAGAACAGCAGAAAATCCAACTCATGTAAGCAAGAATTTAATGCTAAGGTATTGTCTAGATAGCAATTGTAGAAAAATATGAAATTTATAGAAAATTTAATAAAGCCAGTCATGTATAAATTTTTTTAATGCTGGCATCCACAGGAAAAATAAAAAAAAAGCAAGAAATTTAATGCTAACATCAACAGAATAATAAATAAATCCACTTAGTAAGCATTAATGGAAGACCGGCCTGGCTTCGAAACTGTGCACGCGTATATACCATATTTTAAAATTAAAGTTGTCAATTGCAAAACAAAAAAAATTAAATTTTACCTAGAAATCATTTTGAAATATTTACTTTTTTTCAGTACAACTGAAAGAACTTGACTTTTATACATTTTTTTAATCGACATCATAGACTTTTTTCTATACTGTTGGTAAAAATCTATGTGAAGTATTTATATTAAATAATAAACTGACCTGTTAGAAAAATTAAAATTTGCATCGTTTTCTGAAAAAATTGCGTACTTTTCAGTACAACTGAAAGAACTTGAGCTTTATACATTTTTTAATCGATATCAGACTGTACAGAAACAGTAATGTTTAATTATATCAGTCAAAACATGATGTGTTTACTATTAAACAAAACAAAATTGTTCTTAATCCAAGTGATGATAAAAGAATTCTTAGTACCTCAACCACTGATACATACGACCAGCGAGTACTGTGTTAAAAATTGTTTTCGTTGCAGAAAGTAACATCAATTCCCGTCAATATTACTGTATTAGTCGATTAAGGCATGAGTTAATTTTTTTACAACGTTTCTTTTTATTCGCTTAGGGCAATGCAGAGAAAGAAGTTAGAATTGAACACATTTTTTTATAATAAAATAAACCTTGATACAAAAAAATCACATTCAGTTTTACTGAAAAGTTACAATTTACATGCATATATAGGTAATTTGTGTGAAATTCTTTAAAACCATGAGTGTGTAAAAATTATTAAACAAAGACGGTTTAATTTGAGACATTTTTTTTCAAAATTTGCTTTGTTTTTATTTAAAATATTTCATATGTAATCATAATAAAAAAAAATAGCGCTGTAATTATAGTGTATTTTCTGTACACATCATAAATCAAAGGTCGTATAAAACGCAACTGAATAAAAAAAATGATGTATGCTAAATTCCTTTTGTAGTTGTTTTTGCCCAGAGCTGCCTTCAGTATGTAAATATTGGAAATACTGCATAGCGAATTGTTTGTCATAGTTATGTACTGAAAGCAACTCTGCAATTTTTTAGATAGCATGCACGATTCAAGCTTGAAAATCGCCTTGAATAAAAACGTAAATATAGGAGATTTTTTTTTAACAATTGCATCCAAAGCAATTTGCTATGCAATTATTTCTTTTTACAGTTGTTTTTTGCTTACACGTTTTTCCGTAAAACTCGGCTGAATGAAAAAAAATTAAAATTCATACTGTCTCGCTAGAAAACCAAATTCAAAGCATATACACATATTTTCTCTGCGCTTTATTTGAATCAAATTATCCGACCCGGTGAAGAAGTATTTGTGAAGGGTTTAGAAAATAGGAAATTGATTGAAACCTTCACAAGTACGCATTTTTTTTTCGTTTTGGATTTATCTAAAAATAGGATATCTTTCAATCTACCCGAGTTTAACTATATTAGCATAAATGTATTGTAGAGAAAACAAGTAGTAGTAACCGTTCTGTTTAAAAAATCCAGTTTGTTATTGTTCAAAGATGAGTTAGCATAAGGTTGATGAGTATGTTTTTCAATATTAACAATTGCATTGTCGAAGTAAACTTTTTCACGCACGTTTAGTATTTCACTATTCATTTTACATTTTAATTAAATAAATGCAGTCCTAACGATTGTAGAAACAACGGCTGGAATGGTGTTATCATATATAACGCTTTATTTGAAGCAAATTATACGACCCGGTGAAGAAGTATTTGTGAAGGGTTTAGAAAAGAAGAAATTGATTGAAACCTATATATAATGCAAAAACATTGTAACTGATATGCTTGCACTAGGTTGTCCTAAGATATCGGAGTTAAAAAACATCCATTGTTGTAGACACCGCAATAATAATGTGCAATGCACAAAACAAAATACCTTTTTTTATTAAAAGAAAGGCTTGATAATAATAAAAAACAATAGAAAGATTTTGTCTGTGTTTACTAATCCTCACACTGTCTTTAATTGAATATTTTGGTATTTTGGTTGCAAGTTTGATGTAGGTAAATGATGATTTAAGAATAGTTTTTTTCATTTGATTTATCAACTTTTACTAAAAGTGCGTGTAAAAATTAATATTTAGTAGCGCTATTCTGAAATTAACTGTGAAATGCGTGAATCTAATCAGATCAGTCGATGCAATAACAAAACACATTATAATTATCAAAGCAAATATTAGTATATTGAAGCTTGCTATTAGAAATAAGGTATACGAAGACAATCGTCAGGAAAATCCTAGTAGGCTGGAATCTAATTTGGCACATCTTAAAAGTTACCTTGTACGATTGAGGCACTTGAAACGCTCTTTGGAATATCAAGGTAAAGGTATTGATGCAACGCTTTCTAGAGGTCATATTCGAAAAAATCTGATTTGGCATGATGTACAATCATGTTTTGGAAGTCGAATAATTACGGGACTTATTACCAATTTAAGTTATAGAGATCCTCTAGTGTTCTTAAACAAGACGTTCGCTAGTTTTAAACGCAAGATTGTTGCTTGCTTAAAAAAGTCAATGTTGAAAGTTAATGTAATATTGACCGCTAACTTTGTTAAACCTACAACTGTTGAAATAGATTTGAAGACGTTTCCTACTGCAAATCGTCACATCGATATAAATACCAATCTCAAGCGGTGGTATAAGGAGAATGTATTAGACAAGATTTCGAAGCGATTAGAGGAATTTAGCGAAAAGGATTCAGGTTGGGCAATCCAAGAAGTTTTACACTTGAAGGTAAATATAAACAATCATGATCCACTTAAAGGAGGGTGTTCAACGTTTGTTCCGGTTCCGGACTTATAAACAATACCACAATGTTTCTTGATTTTATTTTAAAAGTTCCTTTCAAAGCAAGTGGAGCTCACGACATTCAAACATGGAAGTATTTATTAATTGTATTTAATAAATCCTGATTAGAAAAAAAAAGTATTATGATAGTTGCTCAATCAAAAGTGAAAGAGGATATAGTAAATGAACTTCATAAACCAGCAAGAATAAATTTCAAGAGACGCAAAGTGATAGTAAAAGGTATAAATGACCTTCTTCAGACCGATTTGATTGAAATGCTACCATATTCGCAAACAAACAAAGGATTTAAATACATTTTAGTAGTTATTGATTGTTTCTCCAAATACGTATGGGCTGTACCACTTAAAAGTAAAACGGGTACTGATGTTACTGCTGCAATGAAAACAATTTTAAATAAATTAAAAAATCCACCAAGAAATTTGCAGTCTGATTTTGGTAAAGAATATTATAACACACTTTCAATCCTTAATGCAGACATATGGCATAAACCATTATAGTGTTTTCTACAAAGAAAGCATGCATTGTGGAACGTGTAATTAGAACTTTAAAGGGAAAATGTGGCGCTTGTTTAACCTGAACGGTTCTTACAACTGGATAAAAATTTAAGCGATATTGTGAAACAATACAACAATACAGTTCACAATACTATCGGAGTCAAACCTGTAAAAGTTGATAAATCAAATGAAAAACTATTCTTAAATCATCATTTACCCACATCAAACTTGCAACCAAAATACCAAAATATTCAATTAATGACAGTGTGAGGATTAGTAAACACAGGGAAGCATTTACGAAAGGTTACACGCCAAACTGGTCAAATGAAATTTTTAAGATTAAAAAAGTAAACGTAACCAATCCGACAACATATATATTAGAAGATCAAGACGAAAAGAAATCAAAGGTGCATTTTATGAAATGGAGTTGCAAAGGTTAAACATCAGGAATTTACCTGATAGAAAAAGTCCTAAGAAAGAGTCGAAATAAAGTCTTTGTAAAATGGTTTGACTTCTCTAACGTACACAATAGCTGGATCGATAAAAATAATGTTTGCTAGAAGTTGTTATAATAATAGATAGTAAGGCTAACATTGTAAAAAATTATATTAAAATAAATAATACAGACAAAATCATTCTATTGTTTTTATTATTATCAAGCCATTCCTTTAATAAAAAAAAAGGTATTTTGTTTCGCGCACTGCAGATTATTATTGTTGTGTCTATAACAATGGATGTTATATTTTAAACGATTGTTGATTTTTAACTCCGATAGCTTAGGATAACCTAGTGCAAGCATATCAGTTACAATGTTTTGCATTAGATAGGTTTCAATCAATTTCTTATTTTCTAAACCCTTCACAAATACTTCTTCACCGGGTCGGATAATTTGCTTCAAATAAAGCGCTATATATGATAACACCATTCCAGCTGTTGTTTCTACAATCGTTAGGACTGCATTTATTTAATTAAAAAATGTAAAATGAATAGTGAAATACCGAACGTGCGTAAAAAAAGTTTACTTCGACAATGAAATTGTTAATATTGAAAAAAACATACTCATCAACCTTATGCTAACTCATCTTTAAACAATAACAAACTGGATTTTTTTTTAAACAGAACGGTTACTCATACTATTTTTTCTCTACAATACATTTATGCTAATATAGTTCAACTCGGGTAGATTGAAAGGGAACCTATTTTTAGATAAATCCAAAACGAAAAACTGCGTACTTGTGCAGGTATAAACATAACACTGAAGTTTTTATAACTAAAATAAATTGCATTCTTTATTTGAGCCAGTGGTTGAAGCTTTACAAAGTCATTTCTGAGTGTGCTTTGAATGCAATTGTTAAAAAAATCGCCTTTATTTACGTTTTTATTCAAGACGATTTTCAAGCTTGAATCGTGCATGCGATCTAAAAAAAAATTGCAGAGTTGTCTTCAGTACGTGACTATACAATTTGCTAAGCAAGCATTTCCAATATTTACATACGAAAGGCAACACTGAAAAAACATCGTGCAGTTTTTTTATCATAATACAACATGTCGTCCTGCAAATAGAATATGCAATGTGCAACGCATGACATTTTTCCATAAAAAACTTTGTTAAAGCAATTCATTTTCTTCATTATTTAGCATAATTACAGCACGTAGTAAAATTAACTCATGATGGAGGTATAAAAATAATTTTTTAAAATTCAACGAATGCTACGTAATGAAATTTAAATTACACAACGTTATTTATAATGGTAAAACTTTTGGTCTTTTATATGACCTTAATAAATACTTGTTTGAAATGAATGTCAATCGCTTTAAGTGAAAAAAAATCAGTTAGACAAAACCGCTTATTTGGCGCTTTGTGAGTTTATTCACACAGATATATAAGAATATTATAACACCGTTTAGTTAGCAATCTCGTCCAATTTACTTTTCAGTAAAACGGAATGTGATTTTGTATCAAGGTTTATTTTATTATAAAAAAATGTGGCCAATTCAAACTTCTTCTCTGCATTGCCCTAAGCGAATAAAAAGAAACGTTGTAAAAAAAATTAACTCATGCCTTAATTTACTAATACAGTAATATTGAAGGGAATTGATGTTACTTTCTGCAACGAAAACAATTTTTAACACAGTACTCGCTGGTCGTATGTATCAGTGGTTGAGGTACTAAGAATTCTTTTATCATCACTTGGATTAAGAACAATTTTGTTTTGTTTAATAGTACAGACATCATGTTTGACTGATCTAATTAAACATTACTGTTTCTGTACAGTCTGAAATCGATTAAAAAATGTATAAACTCAAGTTCTTTCAGTTGTACTGAAAAAGTACGCAATTTTTTTTCAGAAAACGATGCAAATTTTTAATTTTTTCTAACAGGTCAGTTTATTATTTAATATAAATACTTCACATAGATCTTTTACCAACAGTATAGAAAAAAGTCTATGATGTCGATTAAAAAAATGTATAAAAGTCAAGTTCTTTCAGTTGTACTGAAAAAAAGTAAATATTTCAAAATGATTTCTAGGTAAAATTTAATTTTTTTGTTTTGCAATTGACAACTTTAATTTTAAAATATGGTATATACGCGTGCACAGTTTCGAAGCCAGACCGGTCTTCCATTAATGCTGACTAAGTGGATTTATTTATTATTCTGTTGATGTTAGCATTAAATTTCGCGCTTTTTATTTTTCCTGTGGATGTCAGCATTAAAAAAATTTATACATGACTGGCTTTATTAAATTTTCTATAGATTTCATATTTTCTACAATTGCTATCTAGACAATACCTTAGCATTAAATTCTTGCTTACATGAGTTGAATTTTCTGCTGTTCTTGTTGTTTAATATCCTTATATACTCAAGATATGTGTGTGTGATAATCGTTCAATCTTTATTGTCAAGTTGTAGTTGTGTGTTCTATAGAACAAATCAAAAATGAAAACCTTTTTTTTTTAAAAAAAAAATTGTCCTTGTCAGGAAAGAATAATGATAGTGATTGGGTTAAAATTATTGAGTAGTTTATAGTCCATCCAAATTAAGTACTGGTGAAAAAATCGTTGACGCCGTGAGCAGATCCACCAATTGCAACGTACGACCTAATGACACCAATACAGAGTATGTATTCGTTAGCTTAATATATAGATTTAATTTTCTTAATGCATTTACTTGATATAATATTCATTTGTATCTTTTTTTTAGTTAACACGAAGAAGAACAACCAGAAACGACCGCGCGTCAAAGATGAAGAAGACAGCCCTCATAGAATTGATAATGCAATATTTTTTTTAACCGTTCAGAGTTGGAGTGAGTTAGAACTGTTCTTTTATATTTGGGAAACTTAAGTGAATTATAGTATGTTTATTCTAGAGTACATAACATTATATATATATATATATATATATATATATATATGTATTTTATAGATTAAAATAAAGAAACATACATTGTGTGTTTCATTTCACATTACTCCCGATTTAATAACTACGTAATCTCAATTTACAGAACGGTGTAAAACAATTTTTGACTTTTAATCTGAGTGCATATTTCGAATAGATGCTCTCATTTTTTTGCGATTAAAGTTAGAAATGCATTTCAAATAGATGCTTTCATATTTTTTGTAATTGAAATTAGAAATGCATGTGATCTAAAATGGCAGAGTTGCCTTCAGTACGTAAATATGGAAATGCAAATGCTGAAGAAGCATTAGACTAGACTATCGTTGACAAGAAAAAAGCTGTCTGACATGGGTTGAATTTTCTGCTGTTCTTATTGTTTAATATCTTTATATATACTCAAGATATGTGTGTGATAATCGCTCAATCTTTATTGTCAAGTTGTAGTTGTGTTCTATAGAACAAATCAAAAATGAAAACTTTTGTTAAAATTACCCTTGTCAGGAAAGAATAATGATAGTGGCTTTTTTTAAAGTTGGAGCATTTCATAAATTTCCACGTTTATATATTTCTTGCAGATAAACTGAGTTCGCGATTTAAATAACTACGACTTGTTATTCTTTAAAAGCGAGAATGAGAAAATTGGTGCAGTCAGTCTGCCTATCTGTTTGTCTGTCTTTGGCAAATTTTTCGAGATATCTGTACAATTTGTTAAATGTTGTAAAACCAGTAAAGAGCTATTGCGTTGATCAATTATAATTGCTTTCAGGGTTGAGAGTCCCATTCGCGCTGTCTGAGTTTAATTGTTTTTTCTGCAGACATCAGCATTAAATATTTCTTACTGACTACAATAATAATACATACACAATCTTTCTATTGTTTTTTATTATTATCAAGCCATTCTTTTAATAACAAGGTATTTTGTTTTGCACATTGCAGATTATTATTGCTGTGTCTACAACAATGGATGTTATACTTTAAACGGTTGTTGATTTTTAACTCCGATAGCTTAGGACAACTTCGTGCAAGCATATCAGTTACAACGTTCTGCATTAGATAGGTTTCAATCAATTTCCTCTTTTCTAGACCCTTCACAAATACTTCTTCACCGGGTCGGATAATTTGCTTCAAATAAAGCGTTATATATGATAACACCATTCCAGCTGTTGAAGATTCGTCCCAAGAAAGACCATGAATATTCTTTGTCACCCAGTCGTTATGTTTTATATGATCTTGACTCAAACAACTAGACTGCATTGGTAGTTTAAAATTTGATGCCAAACAACACCTTTCAACAAGTCCAAAACCGCAATTTCTTTACACACAAACTCGTTTTTCTTGTATTTAAATCCCTAAATATCAATTATATACATGTTTGTATGTAAATATATGCAGTAAACTTCGACTAATTAAATTAATATTAGGAGCAATCTCCTTATATAGCAGATTACCACCATCTGCGTACTTTGCCAACCCACTTTTCAACCTATCACAAGAGTGAACACATTTTGATTTGAAACCGGCCCATGTGTATTTGCAGCCTCTAAACATAAATCAGAATCCACTTTAATTAAACACAATTGACTTGAATGCGATATTTTTGCATCTGTCATACTTTATAACTTCTAGCTAGAAAACCAAATTCAAAACATCTACACACATTTTCTCTGCACTTACATTTTTCAACATATGTGTGTTTTGAAGTATGTATGTTCCATTGAAAGTAATATAAAGCCGATCTTAATTCAAAACGTGCCCACAAGTATTTTACAGTAAAAGTATATAACGCCGATCCTAATTCAAAACGGTGCATGTGTAACTTCTCGCTAGAAAACCGAATTCAAAACAGCTACACACATTTTTCTCTGCACTTACATTTTTCAACATACGTGTGTTTCATTGAAAGTAATATAAAGCCGGTCCTAATTCAAAACGTGACAGACTTATTTTACATTGAAAGTATAGAAGAATTCATGTTTTCACAACTATTTTACATCGAAATATATAGGGCCGATCCTAATTCAAAACGTGACAGACGTATTTTACACATGGAAAATACGTCTGTCGCGTTTTGAATTAGGACCGGCCTTATTTACCTACTTACCTACTTCAGGTCACCCGGGTGTCCACAAAACTGTCTCTAAAATTTCCATGCGTTACTATTGGCCTAAACTTAGAGCCGCTGTTGCTCGATACGTCCGTCGTTGTAAAATTTGCTCTGCACACAAAGTCGAACAAAAGAAACCTCCTGGCTTTATGTCTCCTCGTGCTACTGCCACTCGTCCTTGGCAAGTCTTATGTACTGATATTGTCGGACCTCTTCCTAGATCCTCTAAAGGTAATTCCTTCATTTTAGTTGTTGCCGATTGTTTTACGAAATATGTTTGTTTCTTTCCTCTACGTGCGTCTACGGCCGCTGCTGTTGCTCGAACCATTGAGGAAAATATTTTCCTGGTGTATGGTACTCCTCAGTATCTAATTGCGGACAATGGTGTACAATTTCGTAGTAATATTTTCACTAAACTCTGTAATTCTTATCGAAAAAAAATTCTGTTTAATGCTCGCTATCATCCTCAGGCGAATCCGGCCGAACGTATTAATAGAGTCCTGAAAACTATGATTTCTTCTTACGTTTCTGATAATCAACGTCGGTGGGACGTTAATTTAGCAAAAATTGGTTGTTCTATTCGAACGCTTAAACATGAGGTTATTGGTTACTCCCCGTATTTTGCTCTATATGGTCGTGAACATGCTCTCTACGGCATTCATTTTGGAAAACCTCTTGATCCTGATGATGCTCTTATGGATCCCGAACCTCCTATTCCTCCTACTGACTTAGTCAAATTTGAGTCACTTCGTGAAGAAATTTCGAAACGTTTTTCCTTAGCATACAAGAAAAATGCTAAACACTACGATCTTCGTCGTTGTCCCTTAACTTTATCTCCTGGCGATCGCGTGTGGAAACGCAATTATGTTCTTTCGGATGTTACTCGCTACTTCAATGCTAAACTTGCTCCCAAATATGTGGGTCCCTTTACTATTAGGACTAAACTTTCTCCGTGGACCTATATCTTAGTGGATGATTCTGGTAACGATCTGGGTACTTGGCATATTAAGGACCTCAAACCCGATAAAACTTTAGACCCGCCAATTATTGATCCTGAACCTTTGGATCCTAATGGGCTCCCTCCGGCTGATTCTATTTTGACCCCTACGTATCGCTATCCCTATTGACTTGTAATTTTTTTTCTCTTTTGTTTTTTTGGCTTATTGGTCTTGTGTTTTCGCTGATAAGCTGGAGTCCGAAAACACTGGCGCCCATTTCGTATTCCTATGTATATTTTGTAGCTAGCCCCTCCCGTGACTTGTTCTTCGGGCCAGTTCCACCATTTGTTCACTATTGGACTATTATAGTCGCTTTCTACATCCATTCCTTGAGGTAGGCTTCAGATCTATTTACTTTTCCTTTAGAAATTTCGACTTAGTCGCTTTTAGAGGTCTGTTAGCCATATCCTGCTTGAGTAATCGTTTCATACGAATCTGTGTTATCTCAGTTGGAAGTATTCCAGATGGTGTACTAGTTTGCCTGTGCTCTTTTCTTTGTCTTGGTTCTTTCTTTGCTGCACACTTGAGGTTGACAGTTATGTCGTTTAGTGGATTTGCTACGAGTTTTCTTCCTCGTTTTTTTCTTTTGGTTTCTTCGCGGGAAGCCAAAACTTTTCTTTTAGGTGGAAAACAGAAATGTCCTTTTAGGGGACATCCGTCTTTTGACGATTCTAAAAGTAGCTATAACCTTTAATCCTCATTGGGTGTTTACTTAATACTTTCTTTACCTATTCTGTCATTGTTGGTTACGATAGATGACTTTGTCTTCTTTTGGCAAAATGTTCTTTATCTTATACTGGTGTTGGTCCTTCGAACCGGATAAAAATTTTTTTTTGTTTGGTTCCTGGTCTGCCACTTTTCTCTCTTTTTTTTTCTTTCTTTCACCCCGACGTCTTTGTTTTGCTAAGGGGGAATTTGTAACGTGCATTTTTGGTGGCCTAACCTTTTTAGTCTACTTAATTCTTAAAATACATCGTTTTTGGATCGCTGTTTGTATCAAGTAAATATTTCCGCCTAGTTTTCAGATTGATATGCAAGTTGACTCGCCGGTATTAATTTTAAAAGATGGTCCACTTGTTATTAATAAATAAAACCGCTGTAATTAATATGTGGGTATACAAGTCTAGGTAGGCGATCAGAAGTTGTACTAGTAGGAGTAGATATAAACAAAAAAGGGTCGTGTTTTGTTCTTGCTTGAAAAATGTCAAAAATTAAGTGAAAGATACGGTTTTTCTGGTTGAACTAAGAGTGGTAGAGCTGGTTAAACTCGAGGCACGTGTGTTCGAAGAACTTTCGACGTACGGCTTTAGTGCTTACGCGTGTCTACTAAACGTTTTTAGTCGTCTTTCTTATGAAAAAAAAAAGCCGTAGAACTAACTGTCGCGGAGTTGTAGTTGGTCTTTGGTTCCGATATAGGAATTACGTTAAAGATACTGTTTCGTTCTGCTTTTAACTCGATGCACGCGGGTTTTAAAGACATTGTTACGGACTTACTGTAGTGATACATGTGCTTTACGTATTATGGCTTGTGTTGCTTGCTTTGACTGGTGATATTTAGACTGTGACGGACTACCGGTATACAAAAGTAGTGGTTGAAGTTCCTCGCTGCTTTTGTATGGTGATGCAACTAATATACATAGTTCCTTCGCGTGATAAGGTCCGCTGCTAACCCCAGTGAAATCAGTCAGTGTGATTGGGGTAAGTGGTGATAAGTTCCATCAATACCCTCACAGTTTAGGGTGCAGTGCTTCATTAGTGCCAGACATCGTGAATCCCACACTGCAATGGCAAGGAAGCGGTACTGAAGGACCTTGTGTAAGTTGCACTATTTCCTATTTGTTCTTACTGTAAATATCTACCCGTTGTTTTTGCAATATTCCTTGTCGTTCTGATACCTTTTCCATAGACTTGCCCGCTATTTAATAACAAAAAAAAAGAACAATCAACCATACTGTATTACTCAGAACAATTGTGCTTATCTACTTATTTATGTCTTTGCTAAAATTTTACTAAATTACTTATGTCTTACCTATTTATTTTTTTTGTTACATTTTACCTGAATTATGTTTAATTGGTGTGTGACGAAACGTTTCTGCTACTCCTCAATATGGCCTCACATTGTACTCAGAATTTTTCTGTACTGCTATTACTATTGTTAGATTATAGAGTTTATCTAAACAGTTTCTTTTATTTTTTTATTCTATAACGTACTGAACAATTTATACTTGATCCATAGGCTATGCTTTTTCTCTGTTTCAGGTTTGCAGGACTAATTTGTTTTTCTTTCAGGTTTACTATTCTAATTTCTCTATTGCAGATACTGGTACTAACTCCTGACAGCCGCGTCCCCTATAGGTTGGTCTGCTTTCTACAACCCCCCCTACTCTCCGATTGAGCCCAGTCAGTGGTTTTTTTCTCTTGGATTTTCTTTTGTTACGCACGGCTACGAGCCAACGTGACATAACTTTGACGCACAACGTCGCGTCTACTAGAAATACGTAACACGCTGCTCTGGATTTCAATTGAAATTCTATTGTTGTTTTCTGCATTCAATGTAAAGGGAAGATATGTATAATAATCTTCCTTTATTATGGTTTCGTCTAATTTATAACCTCCAAACACATCCAATTTGGGCACGTCCTCATATTTAAGCCTTCCAAGTTTAACGTTTTCATCACCGTAGAGATCTAAGCTGCGTTTACTTCTGCCTCCCATCATTTATAACTTCTAACCCCAAAGAGTTTAAGAAACGTATTTCTTCTGCTGTAAGTCTCTCGACAACTTGACGCTTTGACGTCGTAGCCACTACTAGTCGTCTGGGGGTGTTGTAGCGTGCTTTATATACAAAATCGATAGGCATTTTCAGCTACTTTTTATTTCCAGTCTCACACAGGTGTATGTTTCCGAGGAAAAGTTTACCAATTCACCTAAATGATCGACTAGTCTGATTGTAATATTATCAATTTCTGTTACGCTCAGTGTATAATATATGACGTGGTTAGGTTCCTTTTCCAGATTATACCCGGGTGGTACAGATAGACTGAATTCGAATATGCTGTGGGTATTGTTTCTGAACGATCCGCTGGTGATATTGGTTTCCACAAAAATGTTTGAGACCGATATTATGTTCACTTGCTGATTAGCGATATGTACGGTATCTGCAGCCAATTTGCGGTTGGTAAACCCCAAGATGCTTCCAATATTGTTTTTACGGTTTGCCCCAAAATCAAACGGTATACTGCTTCGTATAGAACACTTTAATGTATTATTGTTGGCACTCAGTTTAAAATATTTTTCAATGTTCTCGTTGATGTCCGGCTTCTGACTGAACCATTTTTTGAAGATGTCCTGTATATATGAAATTTATTTCTTCTAATTCGTATGATCCAGGTTCAATGGTTATTCTGCGATGCTCTGGATCGTTAAAGTATAAGTTATTGTTTCCTGGATGTATGTTTTGCAGAGTGTTACAAGTGTACAGTCCCACTAGACCCAAAACATATTCACCGTCCTGCTTCAATTTAATTGGTGGGTAAATGGATCCTGTCGATATGACATTACCATACCCGAACACGCTCACGGTTTTAGCCATTGTCACTAAGAAACTTTAACACTAAATGTCCACAATTGTATGTGTTGTAAGTCTGCTCCGGTGCAATGTTGTAGTAAATTTTACAACCACGAAAATATCTCTTTACTTCTTCCGGAGGTCTCAAGTCTCCAAACGAATCGTAGTAATACACACTATTTCCGCGTTTTCGGTACCCCACCCAATGTGTACCCGAACCTTTGGTGGTATCCAAATTAATCACCCCGATTCGTTGACATGCGGTCTAATCTTCTGTAACTGATCTCTAGAAAAGACGTTGCGAAAATGAGGAATGTTAGATGCGTGTTTCCTTATATCTACATCGGTGAGAGCTCTTCGAAGTAACTTGCTTAATTTTTTGATAGTTTTTTACAAATGCCTCGCCCCTGTTTGTACGGTTTCAAGAATAATGCTGTGCCTTTTTTGTATGGTTTTAGAAACATTCCATTTCCTTTTTTCCCAACGGTAATAGCTTCCATAGATCTGTTGTGTCGTTCGCTCTCCTTAAGCTGTTCGTTGGCCATCTTGACATCATTTACTGCTTTAGCTATCCCTGCAGCACCACCTGTTAGCGCCCCTAGAGCACGTAGTCCAGCGAATATCGGAATCAATGGCAGAAAACCTCCTTTCTGTGGAACGGGTATAATACGTGGACTTTAATTTTGCTTTTCCCACCGGCTCCTTTTATGATTTTTTTACCAATTAGAATACCAACATCTAACAGCTTTTTCAAGTTGTCGGAACCAACTCGGTTTACTGCGGATCGTATTTTCTTCAAAATCCACCTTTGAAACTTATTTTCTTCTTTAAGCCCATACCCATTTTCTCTTCGCTTTTATAGCGTTTGTCACAAACCAAGCTGCGGCTTTTTCCCCAAACTTTGCGTTTTAGACTTAACTCTCCCCAGGCTTCTTCTTCTAAAATTTTATATGCTCGGTGTCTGGCTGGAAGATCGTCGGGGTACTTGGAGTATGCAATGTCGTGGTCTTTACACAATTTATCTAATTCGTTTATTCCAGGATCACCTCTTGCTAAGCGCTCATCCAACTTTGTACCAGGATCGCAGTACTGATAACCTGGAATATGCAGCTCAAACGGTAACCTGTTTATAGCGCTGTTGATTAAACCCTCTCCAGAACAGATAATCATGTGTTTACTCAAAAAAATCTCAAACTATACTAAATAAATAAACAACAACGAGTCTATTTATACTTTTTCAAAAAATTTACAATATATTTATAATAACAATACATTTACATCCACGTCTCTTGGGCTGTCTTTTATAAAATACTCTTTCTAGTTATCACCATAACCAGAATCTTCAGATTCCGACAAATTTAAACGTCTAAACATTTCCACTAATTTTCTTGTATGTACCACGTCTTGCACAAATATATCCGGAAAACATATAACCAGCTCCAATGCATTTAGGGCGCTCTGATTCAATTCGTTGTAGAATAAAATATCACCAATTTGAACTTCGCCTTCAATCAAGATTTTAATTCGTTTCTCCCCTTCAGTCAGAGTATTAAACCGATTGCAATCATTTAAATTAGAATTAGCAACAAACCCTACTAATTCGCTGTATAATGCTGGGAAGTCACGACTTTCCAACTGTTTAAGTTGATACTCAAACAACTCTCGCATATGGAATAGTTTACGGCACTCCAATTCCTTTATAACTATCGAGCTATTACCCATTATTATTTTTAACTGGAACGTTTCGTCCTCGGTTGATCCAGACACTGGCGACAGAGTGATAAAAAACGGAGCTCCTAGTTGTATGTGTAGATCTTCCATTTCGGGTGCACCATTTAATCGAGTGTTTAGCACGTCACGAGAAAATACGTTGATTTGAAATTCCACTTGAAAATTTGTAAATGCTAAGCAATTTTCGTATGTCAATTCCAGAACATGGTTGATGCAATATTTCTTGCCACACACCAATCGTAGTACGGGTTTTATTGTCTGGTTTATAACAAACCCAATTTTCACATCATGAGGGTGCTCGCCCAATTCACTTAAACTATACGTAAACTTATTAATCAGATTTTCGGTATACGAAGCTTGTGCATTATTAACATCTACAGACTCCATTGCTTTGCACTGATTTCACCGAGATGACTGAGAGGGATCCTATGCAGGTCGTCCTTTTAAATGTTTCAGAATTGTTGTTGCGCATGCTCCTCATTATCATTTGCAGTATTTTACAGACAGGCATGAACTAGTTTGTAATCCGATTCAAGGTTAGTTAAGAATAATAGGTTTTACTGGTGTGATTAGACTAGTTTGGAATGTTACTCAAGGTTAAACGACGCTGGGTTTCTCCTAATTTAAAAGTAAACTACCTAATTATACCAACCGGCTATAAAAGCACCGTGCAATGCAATATGATTTAGTTTCTGTTTAGTCTTTGACTAGTTACAACTGTTAAAAGTCTTTGACCAGTTTTAATTTCTTTATAGAAAATGGCTTCCTTTACTTGTGATGTGTGTGGAGTTGCGTTTTCCAGGAGCGATAATTTGAAGAGGCACCAGCTCCAACAACATGGATCGGTGCCTGAAACGAAAAAAGGTTTGTTTGCCTGCGAAGTGTGCTCGGCATCCTTCTTGCGGAGGGACAGTCTTAAACGGCATCGCGACGCTAAGCATGGTGCAGTGGTACCAGTTGCAGGTCCATCCGGGGTCAAGCGACCTGCTGCGTCGACGGTTGAGGGACCTGCCTCCAAGAAGTCGCGGAGGTATATTGAGTGTGATGTGGACGTCACCAACTTGACAGCCCACCAGCGATCCAACGTGCACAAGACTGCTGCTAGTCGCGTCTTGGAAGGGGACGATGCTGTGGTGGTTGTAGCTACCGCTTTTAAAACAAGAGTAGCTACATACAGAATTAAAAATGCTAATACTAGTGGTATGTATACTTTTAAAACATTAAATGAGTGTTTAACCTAGTTATTTCTAGACATCTCAGAGTTTTTTGCGTCGGCAGAAAGAGAGGTTCATCGCATTAGTTGGTGAGAAATTAAAAGATCACCTATCCCTCAAGGTGAACTTGGAGGTGTTTGGTGGCTACACCAATATGGACAGTGTTGAAGATGTTAAATCTTTCAACACTCGAAATGTTGTGGTCACCTCCTCTAGTAACCTAGGGGAGATCTACAATTTCTTTGTGGAAAGAATGTCGGCAAAGTCTAAGGAGTTCCAGGAGCGTGATTCTGGTTAGTTTCTACAATTATTGATTTTTTTCTAATTTGTAAGTTTTAGGATGGAGTCTGAAACAGGCGTTGTACTTGGAGATTAATGTAAACAAGTACAACCCTTTGCGTGGATCCTCATACATGGAGCTCCCCAAATGGGTTCGAAACACCAGAGCTGTTATTAATATAGAAAATGACGACAACGCTTGGTTTGCCTGGTGTGTGATGGCTGCGCTCTACCCCGGTGCTCACAATCCGCAAAGGGTCGGTAGCTACCCCCATTAGAGCACCATTCTCAATTTGACAGGGCTGCAGTTCCCGATGGCCATAAAGGACAAAGCCAAGTTTGAGGAGCAGAATGCTATAAGCATTAATGTTTTTGGTATAGAAGGCAAGTCGATTGTGGGACCGCTTCACTTTACAGCACGCAAGAGGGATCGACATGTCAATCTTTTGTACATCCAGGAAGGAGATACAAATCATTTTTGTTTGATCAACAATTTAAGCGGATTGGTTGTTACGTGCCATTGCCACTTAAACATTGTTTTAGGTTAGTTTTTGGTGTACGGAAGTTTCCCGCCATATTTTCAAATACGCAGGTGCGCGGGAATTTTAAATAGACTAGGCGGTGCTTGAGTAGGTAATAATAGTGAGTTTGCGCAAATCGTGCAACCCTAGAGGGTTAGACCAATACTAGATAAAGAGTGGGGTCGAGTTGGGGTGACGCCCTGAATCGTGGCTTTTTTGCCCTTGAGCGTCGAGTGAAGTGCTGGTTTTTGTCTTGGGTAACGTATCGTAGCTGTACCTATGTAGAAATCCCTATCTAATTATCTTTTGTTTGTCTTTTGAAGGGTTTGATTCGCAGGTCTCTTTATCATCTTTTCTTGATCGTATCAATGATTTCAAAATCTCTCGCGGGTGTACAGACCAGGACCTATTTGTCTCAGCAGGTGACTTGTTTGCAAACTCAGCGTTAATATGGTACAGAAACATACGAGACCAAATTTCTACCTGGAAAGAGTTAGTTGCGTGTTTAAAACGAGATTTCCTACCTTATGGCTATATTAACGACCTTTGGAACGAAATACGTAACCGAACCCAAGGTCCTGACGAAAATGTTGTTTCTTTTATTACCTCACTAGAAGCTTTATATAGCAGACTCGACAAAAAACCTTCAGAACCCGAAATTATCGATCAATTACTTAGAAATTTAAACCCCTACTTCTCGGAACGTTTGACATTGCAGCAAATCTTTTCGTTAGCCCACTTTAAAGACCTATGTCGTTCCCTTCAGGAAGTGAAGTCAAGGATTAACAAATATCGACAACCCCCCGAGAAACTATCTGGTCTTCTAGAACCTGATTTAGCTTGCCAAGCTCGAGCTTCCCATAAACTATCTACCCTTAACGTTCCTTCTACCGTAACTAATAACTCACTTACCTGTTGGAACTGCAAGCGAAGTGGACATAACTATAATGTCTGCACATACCCTAGAAATATTTTTTGTTATGGTTGTGGTCGCTCAAATATCTACAAATCTAACTGCACCAACTGTAATCCTAACGTATCGGGAAACTCCCGTCGAGATATTTCAAATCAGGGTGTGAATATCTCAAGGATCCAAAATCGCCCTCATCACCAATCATCCAACGGACACAGACGCCAATAAATTCAAATCATAAAACTACTTCTAACGTTGTACCGTCATTAAATTTATCTAATAATAATACCGCTACTATTAATGTACAAAATGCCTTACCTTTATTACAGGAATTATGCTATACTACCCCAGCCGAGTGGTCTAAGTGGTTACAAACCGTCAATTCCTTTTACCATAAAAAGACTGCTGCCGTTTTACAACTTGTTAAAAAACCCTTCGATAATCGTCCACACTTATCTATCTCAATAGGTTCCTTAAATGTAATTGCTTTATTGGATACAGGTTCTTCATGTTCTCTTATAAATAACGAAGGTTTACATCAATTATCTCAACAAACTATCAAAATTCAAATTATTCCCGAGAAAACTTCCATAAATTTAGCTGACGATAATCAAATATATGTAACGGGTTCCCTTAAATTAAAAATTCGAGTAGAATCTCTTGAACGTGAGGTTTTATTTTTGATTGTGCCTACATTAGCTTATCCCTCTCTACTAGGCGTTGATTTCTGTAAACTTTTTAATCTGTCACTTTATTTCCAGGATTTTTTATGGCAAACCTCTATTAAAACGAATTCTTGTGCATCTACAGGAATATCTAACAAAATTTCTCTTACTGACTCCCAAAATGTAACTCTTAACGCTACAATTGACAAATTTCGCAAATTTAATACCTCCGAACTTGGTTGCGTTACGACTGCGACACACGTTATCTCTACAGGTGATGCCCTTCCCTTTAAGCAACGTCAATATCCCTTATCGCCTGCATTACAAAAGCATTTGACATGCTGAAATAGACAAAATGTTAGAATCTGGTGTTATCTCTCCTTCAAATTCACCTTGGACGTCTCCCGTATTACTAGTTCGGAAAAAGAATGACGAATGGCGTGTCTGTTTTGATGGCAGGAAGTTAAATTCTGTTACTGTTTTGGACGCTTACCCTCTACCTAGAACTGACTCGATTTTAAGTCGGCTTCGAAACGCAAAATTTATCTCATCTATCGATCTTAGACAAGCTTTTTATCAGATACCTCTCGACCTATCTTCTCGTCAAAAAACTGCTTTTTGTGTTCCAGGCCGAGGTCTTTTTGAATATAATTTTTTGCCATTTGGTCTCTGTAACGCTCCACAAACTTTACAACGTACTATGGATCAAACGTTAGGTCCTATCTTACATCAAGAACGTGCCTTTGTGTTTTTAGATGATATCTTAGTTATCTCAAGTTCTTTTGATGAACATATCGCCACATTAGATGAAGTTGCAGAACGCTTAAACGCAGCAGGTTTTAAGATAAACTGGGAAAAGTCTCAATTTTGTCGTTCATCCCTCACATTTCTTGGTTTTATTATCGATGGAACAGGCTTACGAGCAGATCCCGCTAAAGTCGACGCTATTACTAAATTTAAAATACCTAAGACTGTTACCGAAATCAAACGTTTAATAGGAATGATTAGCTATTATCGCATCTTTCTACCCAATCTTTCAACTATATCCGCACCCATTACCGCTTTAATTAAAAATAAAAATAAATCCCAAACTATCGAGTGGAATTTAGAATCCCAACAGGCTTTCGAACAAATTAAAACATTAATCACTTCAGCACCTACCTTAATTTCTCCAAATTTCAATGATAAGTTTTATATACAAACCGATGCCTAACTTACTGGGTTAAGTGCAATGTTATTCCAAGTAAACAATGGTTTAGAACATCCAATCGCATATGCGAGCCGTGCCTTAACTTCTGCCGAACAAAAATACTCTGCTACCGAACGAGAATTATTGGGCGTTATCTTTGGCATCGAGAAATTTAGAGGATATGTTGAAGGTACACACTCTACCGTAATCACTGATTGTGCAGCACTCACGTGGCTTAATAACTTGAAACAGCCCGCAGGTCGTTTGGCAAGATGGAACTTGCGTATATCTCAATTTACTTTTGACGTTAGGCATAGGCCTGGCAAATTAAATATCGTACCTGATGCCTTATCTCGAGATGTTGTTTCTCTTAACTTTCCAAATTTAATTCTGGATACCTGGTACCTCAATATGATTAAAAAAGTTTCCGATACCCCCGACAAATTTCCTACCTTTCGTGTAACTAATAATAGACTATATAAATTTGTATCTTCGTCCCCACATAAAATATCGAATATACCTGAATGGAAACTGGTCGTGCCCACTGCAAACCGCAGTGAGGTGCTCAAATTATGTCACGACGATCCCATTGCTGCACACCTTGGTGTTACAAAAACTCTCGCTAAAATATCTGAATTATATTACTGGCCCACACTTAAGCAATCTGTTTGTCGCTACATCAAGAGCTGCAAAATTTGTGGTTCCCATAAGAGTTCTCAAGACGCTCGCCCTGGTTTAATGGGTAACTTTAAGCGTGTATCTTATCCCTTTCAATTAATATCGCTTGACTTACTAGGACCTCTCCCCCGATCGAAAAGAGGTAATCAATATCTTTTAGTCGTTACCGATTGGTTTTCTAAATTTGTTATGGTGCAACCCTTACGTAAAGCTACATCTGCAGCTATAATTAAATTTCTAGAACAAAATGTCTTTCTTATCTTTGGTGTACCCCAGATTATCCTTTGTGACAATGGTGCACAATTTATCTCTAAAGATTTTCAGAATTTCGTTAAAAGTTATAAAGTACAAAAAATTTGGTTTAACGCAAAATATCACCCCCAAGTAAACCCTACCGAGAGAGTAAATCGAGTTTTAATTACCGCTATTTCGTCCTATATTAATTCAGACCATACTACATGGGATGAACATATCTTTGAAATTGCTCAAGCTTTGCGTACATCTAAACACGAATCAACCCAATTCACTCCGTCATTTCTTGTTTTTGGAAGATATACCCCAATCGATGGGAGTTACTATGGTTTAGTGCCTGACGATACTAACGTAATTGAATTTGACGATAAAGTACGTTGGGACAAAGACCAACAATCATTACCTTCTATCTTTAACGATGTTAGAAAAAATTTGTTAAAAGCTTACGAAAAGAGCAAGGACCACTATAATCTACGTAAACGAAATATTTCCTTCGCCTTGGGCGAATAAGTTTGGAAAAAGAACTATGTCTTATCGGATGCATCTAAGAAATTTTCTTCAAAATTAGCCCCTAAATTCATTCTTTGTAAGGTCACTCGTGTCATTAGTCCCCTGATCTACGAACTTCAGGATGCTGAAGGAAAACGCCAAGGCAGGTGGAATATTAAAGACCTTAAGCCATTCTCTGCCGACCCAAATGCTACTTAAGTTTTTCACGTTCCATTCTCCTCACGATTTACCTAATATTTTTCTGTTTTCACCATCAATTAGTAACCTCAATTACTTATTCCTTCTCTCATATAGTATATAATTTCTTACACGGTTAATTTTACTTACCTTAATTTAGCTATCTTTTTCTTTTGGTTGACTTTTCCTTCAACATACCGTTAGTTATATATCACTTCATCCTCTACATCCCCGAATATAACTCTGTCGTTTCATTTAATCAACCCTCGAACTTTTCCTACTGCATATTATTTGGTTTTTAGTATTTTCTTACATGGGTTAATTGTGTGGTAATTGTCGTAACTTTGGTTGAAATAACTCATTGAATCTTTATGATTGGTTTTAGCTGATGTTGAGTGAATGCTTTCTTCTTTGGGCTCACATAGTGTTCGCGACCTATGCCATTGAAAGAAATAGTTCATATTCGCAGTTGCAAAGACTAGGACTACCTATTCCATGTGTTTTTCTTCTGAATTATTGCAGTCGCCTACATTATACTACATCATTGTTTCTTTCTTTTTCTATTAAATCTAAGTAACTTATAAACATTTTTTTCATTGTTTTTTATTGAACTTTGTGGTGAGATGCTATTGCTTCTTATTGTTATCTTATTAAATTCTCGGTTGTTTTAGCATATTGGAACAGTGTATCTGTATTTAACTGCTTATAATTGGGCATTTTTGTGTGTTTAGGGTGCTACCGTTTTGAGAAACTACCTTAAAACAGTTTGTTTTTGTGTGTCTGTATCTGTAATGATACTTGTAAGTTGTCGTGTCAACTTTTGTCTGATTTTCTTATCGTAGTCGATGTACTCGTTAGGAAAATGATCGTACTAGTTCTCTTAGGAGCCTAGTGAATGTTAACAAATGTCTATACTTATCTTGTAGGATGAATATCGCAGGTGGTCCTTCAGACTGCGCTGTGTTTAATAGGGACAACTCTCTACCTTCTCTTGGACGCTTGTCCAAAAACTATACTTTTTTCTTAACCCGCTATCTCCGCTATGCCTTATTCTTCCTTCGGTGAACCTGTTCTTGTCCTGGAACACCCGTCTGCCACATAAGAATGATGTTCCCTCATTCCGAGCTACTGACCACACTGGCTGGTTGAGTAGCGCTTTGCTATTCACCTTTCCTTCTGTCGCTTTTGCTCAATGCGAGCCCTTCCTCTACTTTCTTCTACCTGGAAGTGCCTCTAATGCATTCCAAAAAACCAACCTCCTTCTTTTTACCGTTCCTGTTTCTCTACTGCCTTTTCATTTATGTTAGTCACCGTGTGGTTGCGCGGGAGGTTTTCACAGACACCTGGACCATGTCTCTGCGAATCTTTCGTGGGGTCATGCGGTGCCACTGTCAGTGCATGGGCTCTGACAGTGAAGGTATGAATGAGTGTGTGAATGTGTGAGTGAATGAGTATATCTTATATACCGTGTGGATATCGGGTGATTGTTTCACCGATATCGATTATCGCCGGGTGCAGGAATGCACCCAAATGTCTTTGCCGGTCCCCCGTGCTGTTCTTGTGAACGGACCTGCCTCACAGGTTTATTTTTTTAGAGGGCACGGGTCAATCCCATTTAAACGGCTCTACTGGAGCCACTTTTTTGTTGTTATTCATTGTCTTGGGTAATAACTAGGCCAATATCTTTGTCTTCTTTATTATCTTTGACAATACCCTTAGTTTTAATATCGTTATCTTATTGATTACCTTTAGTAATAACCTTAGTTTAGTATCGTTATCTTACCGATTACCGTTAGCAATAATTTTGGTTTAATTTCTCGTTATCTTACCGACTACCGTTAGGAATAACTTCGAGTTATTTCGCGTTATCTTACCGGTTATCTTTAGTAATAACTTTTGTTTAAATTCGTGTTACTTTACCTACTATCTCTTATAATCACTTTAACTTAATATCGCGTTATCTTATCTAGTATCTCAAATAATAACTAAAGCTTAATACCGTTATCTTATTCATTACCTTTGAGGATAACAACTTAAGCTTAATATCATTACCTTATCTAGTATCTTTAACATCAATTTGAGATCTTATCTTATCTTTTTATCGTCCTAACGTGTGGTATATATGACCAGACGTGGGAATTATTTTTTTGTCTGAAATTTGAGTGAAAAAGCTAACCCGATTTAGAAATGTAATTTGTCAGGTTAGCATATAAGGATTTAGTAGGTGGTACTTTTGGTAAATTTGTTGATTCACAACTGTGTCATGGACAAGTTTTAAATGTGCATCGTTGGAAAACTAAAGTACCAGTAACAAAATTTGCTAGAGTGCAAAGTGACGCACTCCATGAACATTTTTAAATTTGGGCACTTCTTGCCAAAAAGAAGAATAGTTTGTTGCAACACTCATGTGTGTCTGCACATAAGAACTTTTATTTTAGCTTTAGTTAGATAGGTTTAGATAGTTTAGGCGACTTGTCGCACCCGTGTTAGTTTAAGTAGTGTTTCATGCTCCCCGACAAATTTGTGCTGTCGGTAATTAGTGTAGTCAAAGACTATCGGGCTACCTATTCCGTTTCCTGGTACTTCGGTAGACGTGTTATCGGTCAAAAAACCAGGTGGCGCCTTATATAAACATTTTGTAGGTTTTAAGCTAGGGTTTATGTAGGGTAGTTAGGACTTAGATTTTAAGCTGTTACTGTGCTAACAGACTTTTTCTTTTTTTTTAAGTTTTTTCTTTTGTGGCTTTGTCGCGATTGTTACGTGCCATTGCCACTTAAACATTGTTTTAGGTAAGTTTTTGGTGTACGGAAGTTTCCCGCCATATTTTCAAATACGCAGGTGCGCGGGAATTTTAAATAGACTAGGCGGTGCTTCCGTAGGTAATAATAGTGAGTTTGCGCAAATCGTGCAACCCTAGAGGGTTAGACCAATACTAGATAAAGAGTGGGGTCGAGTTGGGGTGACGCCCTGAATCGTGGCTTTTTTGCCTTTGAGCGTCGAGTGAAGTGCTGGTTTTTGTCTTGGGTAACGTATCGTAGCTGTACCTATGTAGAAATCCCTATCTAATTATCTTTTGTTTGTCTACCTCATACCTTATTTTCCTGTCAAACCCCTACATAGGTAAATTTGCAGCCACCTCGAGGCGAAACTGGACCCGAGACGACCCTGAGGTGCATGCTCCGCTAGCCGCTCCGGAGAAACAGCCATCTTTAATACCTCCGACATGGAACCCTGATAGAGGCCAACTTTGGTTCAACCCCGCCGAGTTCGGATTTCCGGGGTGAGTAATACCGTGTTTAAATTGTTCACGAATGTGAACTTTGTAATTGTTTATTTAATTTTTATATTTCCGGTTATGACGCAATAATTTGCGCAATGATGACGTCATGGTTGTTGGCCACGTGAAACCTGTAAAAGGAGTTTGCAGTTCCGGCCGCCAGGGCGTAGCATTGCTTTTTATCCATTGCGCTTGCGCGATGTATCTTTTGAACTTTGGTAACTGTATTACAGGCTTTTAAGAACCATCTATCGTCATTTAAATGTACCACCATCTAAGTGTAATACTTTGTTAACTGTTTTACCGACCATATAAACTTTCAATCAGCTATCTAAAGAAAACATACACAGACAGTTATGCGATGGATGCCTGATATATTTTCGTTCGGAGGAGTTACACCGACATACAGAGCATGAATGCAACCATATTGTGACTACAATGCCAACTGCAGCTAAATGTGTGCTGGAATTTGTTAATATTCACAAACAAATGACCGTACCGTTTGTGATATACGCTGATTTCGAGTCGGTTCTAAAACCTATTAGTACTGCTACTCCGGATACATCTTCTTCGTTCACCAATAATGTGCAGGAGCACACACCTTATAGTTTCGCTTATTATATTAAGTGTGAATACGATGATAATCTTTCAAAATTTGAAATATACAGAGGACCCGATGCTGCAAAGGTGTTTATGCAGAAGTTGAAGGAGGAAGCCCGACGATTGAGTAAAATCCTTAAAACCAACGTTCCGATGGCACCGCTTGAACCGTTAGACGAATTGTTATTCCACATGGTTGACGATTGTGGGATATGCAAGAAGCCCCTTGGAGCTGACAGGGTCCGTGATCACAACCACCTAAATGGAAAATTCCGCTTTGCGGCTCATAGTCACTGTAACTTGCATTATAAAGTGCCGACATTTATCCCAGTGATTTTCCACAATTTAAGTGGGTACGATAGCCATTTTATTGTGAAGGAGTTGGGGTATGATAAAGAGAGGGTCACTGTAATCCCTAATAATAAGGAGCGCTTCGTATCGTTCACTAAAAATGTGAGGTTATATGGTGAACAACCAGAGGAGTGTGATGGCGAACCTGAAGAATCTGACAACACAGCGGTGCAGCTCAGGTTTATAGATTCGTTAAGATTCATGGCTTCATCGTTGGACAAGTTGAGTCAGAATCTTGATACTACTCAGTTTGTGGAGACTCGCAAATACTACCCCGATGAGCAAGAGTTTGGGTTGTTGACGCGGAAAGGTGTTTTTCCATACAACTATATCACCGGCGCTGTAGTACTGAACGAGACATCATTACCACCGAAAGAAGCCTTTTTAATAATTTAACATCTACGGATATCAGCGATGTAGACTACGAGCACGCACGGAAGGTGTGGAATACGTTTGGCATTTGCACGCTTGGGGAGTATAGCGATTTATACCTGAAAACTGATGTGCTACTACTTGCAGATATTTTTGAAAACTTCCGCTCTGTATGCAAGCAGACGTATGATCTGGATCCGTGCCAGTACCTGACAGCTCCAAGTTTGAGTTGGGATGCGATGCTTAAGCACACTGGTGTAATACTGGAGCTGTTGATGGACATTAGCATACATAATTTTATTAAGGCTGGAATCAGGGGAGGCTTGACTCAATGCAGCCAACGATATGCTAGAGCGAATAATAGGTATATGGAGGATTACAACCCTGACGAGCCATCCAAGTACCTAGCATATCTGGATGCTAATAATCTTTATGGGTGGGCAATGAGACAGCACCTGCCCATTGGTGATTTTAGATGAATGGATGCTAAAAAGATTGCTCTCCTGAAAGAACTAATTTTGAATATACCTGAAACCAACGAGAAAGGTTATATTCTAGAAGTAGATCTGGAGTACCCCGAACATCTACACCATTCCCACAACGATCTACCCTTCTGTCCTGAAAACATGGTACCTCCATCACCCAAATCAAAGACACCTAAATTGTTAGCAACTCTGTCGGAAAAAAAAACTATATTATTCATTATCGGAATTTGCAACAATGTATGCGATACGGTCTAAAACTAAAAGCAATCCACGGGTTTTAGAGTTTACTCAGTCTCCATGGTTGAAGGCGTATATCGACCTTAACACCGGGTTGAGAATGTCGGCGAAAAACGCATTTGAGAAAGACTTTTATAAATTAATGAATAATGCGGTGTTCGGGAAGACTATGGAGAACGTGGACAAACGTGTAGATGTGAAAATCGTGACCCGGTAGGATGCTTTTGGTAAATGGTTGTGTGCGAACAAGCTAATTGCTCGACCTAACTTTAACAGTTGCTTATTGTTGGGGGAAAATCTGGCGATTATACAGATGAATCGTGTAAAAGTGAAGTACGACAAGCCGATTTATGCAGGATTGTCAATTTTAGACCTATCCAAAACGCTAATGTATGACTTTCACTACAGTACCATGGTTCCTCTGTATGGTCCCAGATTGTCTCTGCTTTATACAGATACAGACTCCTTAGTGTATAGTGTGCAAACTGAAGACTTATATAGTGATATTAGTGCAAACATTGAGCATTTCGATACAAGTGATTACCCTCCAAACAATAAGTACAATATACCGCTTGTGAACAAAAAAGTTGTGGGGAAATTTAAAGACGAGTTTTGTGACGATTTGGTGTTGAAATTTGTAGGTAGTAGGGCTAAGTCCTACTGCATTATTAGTGAAAAGGATATTGTTAAAAAATTAAGGGTGTTAGTCGTAATGTGGTGGCGGGGATTAGTGTAGACAGTTTAGGGATGTTGTTATTAATAATAGAGATGTCCTCATGAATACGATGGTATCAATCCGGAGTAAGAAACACCAACTTTACACCCAATTAATTAATAAAATCAGTCTATCGGGCGCAGATGACAAGCGTTACGTCATCCCCGGAAGCATATCAACCTACGCATGGGGGCATAAGGATATGAGATAGTTGTTTATATTTGTATATATTTTATTGTGTATATATAGTATGTAAGTTAGTTATAAGACATACCTACCATCCCCATCCTTAAAATTTCCTTCGCTCCCGGCGACATGTGTTTACCTTCACGTGGTGTCGCTGGACGGTAAAACATTGTTAGATTAACAACAATATGTTTTATTGACCGAAAACACGTTTCCTCATTTTACATTAATCTGTTTTTATTACAGGTCTATTTAAACAACGCATTAATCTCTTTTTTGTTACAGGTTAAACTACTTGGATTCGGCTACACACAGGAAATAATGTTATACTTTGTAAAATTGCATTCTATAAGTTTATTAAACTGTAAATGGAATAAAATAAATTATTAAAATTTGTGTGCTTATTTCTTTGTATTGATTAAAGCATATGTCTTGGGTAGCGAAAAAGGTTTTAAAAATCGAGTTAAATATATACGAGCAAAAATTTTAAAGAAGTTTGAGAGCTTAAAGTGTAACTTTGCAGGGCGTGGTCCTATTTCAAATCTGTTTACAGATTCGAATTCTGCGTAAAATTTTAGACTAACAAGATGTATCGCATGACTAAAAAAATTTTATAATAACGCTCAAAAGTCGCTGCAGGTAATAAATCTTAAAATGAGGGTAGCCCTCTGGGGGATGATGCAATCTAAACAATTCTTAGAAATTCGGATAGCTGAGAAAAATCAAATATTAATTGATACCAAACAAGATAGGTTTATCTCGAAAATTCATTGGTTAGACGAAGAAAACTATTTGGTTCAGAATGTCAGCGGTAAAAAAATCTTAAAAATAGGTTTATCTCGAAAGATGAAAAATTTAAGATATATTTATCTCGAAAGATGAAAAATGGTTAGTCGAAGAAAACTTTTTGGTCCAGATGTGTGAGGAAATGTGGTGGACCCACATTTCCTCCTTATGGGAATTTACATGTAAAATTGGGAGGAAATGTGGATGCTGGAGGAAATGTGGGGGTGATTTTCCTGATAATGTACTAATGACACATCTTGCTAAAACGGACTTTATTAATTTCCGTCCTCGTACAATCCAAAATCGTTTACGTAATTCGTAAAGTGTCGCATTAACACCACTATGATGAAGAGTTTTATGAAACTTCATTATTAGTAGTTTACTTAAATGTGCATTTTTCGATAGAATAACGGGATGCTTGAGGTCGAAGTCTTCTCTTAAATTTTGAAGACGTCCACCCAAACGCATGAATTCATGTTTATCTAAGAAAGGGTGTAACAATTTTATTTTTGGGTTGATAAATCCCTTCATTAAAAGTGCGAAAGTAATAAAACACTTTTATTAAATAATGTCATAATACGTTTAACAAGTAAAATAATACATTGAAATAGCATCTTGATTTGTTAGTCTATTTGGGTTGGATGTCGGTGTATTCCACAGCCAGTCGCAGGCGCGTTTAGTTGTGACAACCTGCCCCTTTGGATCCTCCGATCGACCGAGCGAGCGTGATAAGACTCGGCCATACGTAGCAAAACTAGCAAGATGTATGAGAGGACGATGGCCAGTAACCTACGTATCAACTTTAATGAGTGAGCACATTTTCTGAATAGCGGTTGGTATAGTATAAACGTTGTTATTTTATTTAATTTGGAAAATTTGTTTAGCGCGACGAAATATTAGGCGACGAAATATTAGGCGACGAAAGATTAGGCGACAAAAAACATCACTACAATCTACGATGCAGTTAGAATTTTGAAAACTAGAATCAACGTTAAGAAAACCACTTCACTTTACGATGTGTACGGTGTACTTGGAAGATGGAAAGTTGATTTAATTTATAGAAGATCGTTTGTTGCACCGAGTGAAGATGCTACTTTGGTAGAAAATATGCAGTATATTTCGCATGGTGAAACAAGTACCTAATCCAGTCTAGGAATGCAGTTTTGTTTGGTTCGTAGTAGTTCTAAGAAATTCTTTTGTGTTTCACTCTAGAAACACGCTATTTTGTTCCGACGTGTGGAAGTACGAATTTGTTATTTGCTTCAACTATTGCTAAGCTGGATTTCCCAGTATCAAACTTAAAATTCACTCACTTGATTTTGTAAGAATATAAACTGTTAGTTACAATAACAGGTGTACCTACGTCACTTGTTTGTTTGAAATATGCTGCCTACACATGTATCTTTGAAAGCAGATGAGTAGCACTGTATTATTACCACCTTTGAAAACAAGAATATTTTTGTGATCATTTTCATTTTAAACTAAAATTAGTGCTTTTACTTAAAGAGAAAAATTTGTATATTAACTTTTGTAATGTAATCGACCTACACAGATCTGAATGGGTTAGAATATCTTTGTGTAACAAGTTACACCTTGTTGTAATATCTTTGATCATGAATAAGGTTCATAAACCTTACTTTAAACTTATAAAGTAATTGAAGTAATTATTTAATTTTGTTGCATTGAATTTTATTTAAAGAAAAAGAGATTCTTTTTAGTAAATTATTAGTCCAAGCTTAAAGTTTTTTATTTTGATCAAGTGTGATCAAACCTAATCACCGAAAATTAATATCTTTAAGAGTACTATTTTTGATGACAACCTTATATAAAAAATATTGTTTTAATATTTCTTTAGGTATTTGTGCGGGACACAAACAGTGTTCCAATTTTCAGTTTGATCTAATTAATATACTTTCTTACAGGAACAGCATCTTATTTTATTACGACAGGTTTTTGTCATCAAAGGCGATCTTTCTTTCTTTGGGTCTCCACGTCCGCCCTTAGAAATATGCCATGCCATTAACGTGAATCAATCCGGACTTGGTGACGCCTATTTGTTTTAGTTTGAATATGACCCCCCACAGATTTCGACTTACCCCCCCATTTCTCATAGCTCTACCCAAGGAATAGACCCCTAGTTACGTCGGAAGACTTCGTTACACTTGCTCATAACGTGAGGCCAGCTTAATATAAGAAAAATTAGTTTCATTGGCTTCCAATAAACGTAGGGCAGGTGCCTCAAAAAACAATATTCGTTTCACTGGTGCCGGCAACGTCTAGGCACTTTTAAAAAAAATACGTTAGCTGAGCCCAGTTAGGAAAAACGTTTCACTGGCGCCCATAAAAAAAAAGAAAAAATGTTACAAGGGCTTAAAGTTGAAATACTCGATTTCCGTCCAATGCCCTGACCCTTTTGTAAGCTGTTAACCTCCGAATAATAAACCTCCCGCTGAGCTATTTCGGCCCTTTCAAATTCGTTTACGGTTAAGCTCTTTATTTCTTTATTATTTCTGGTTCTTAAATTTCCTATAAATCGTAAAACATATGCCGTTATCCGCACTAAACGATCAAAATCACTGTATCTGGAGGAATCTATAAATTGATTGCTACCTTTTATAGTGTCGTTAATTAGTAAAGACATTTTCGATACTATATCTATCGTTGACGTAGCTGTCTCTATTGTATTATCTGGCCACGTTTGTTCACTTTCTAAGATTTCAATAAATTCAGGGTTTTGTTTTCGATTATTGATTAAATATGTTCGTATCACCGAATTTAAAAGAAACGGGCTACATCTAACTCCGAATGTTACTCTATTCATACGATACGTTTCCAGTTCATTGTTGTTATTGTACCATAAGAATCGATGTGCGTCTTTATTGTCGGAATGTAAATAAATTTGTAGAAATGCTTTCTCAATGTCAGCCGTAATTCCGATCTCGCCTACACGAAAATTAAGTAAAATCTTAATTAAATCTGGACCTAAATTAGGCCCCTTTCTAATAAGTCATTCGACGATTTTTGTCCTGGGGCATGTGAAGAGGCATCAAAAACCACTCGTAAACGCGTTGTTTGTTTATCTTCTCTAAAAACCGGCCTGTGTGGTATGTAGTAAACACGATCGCCATTTATTTTTTCAGCATCGCCGCGGGAAATTAACTCGGCATAATTATTATCCAACATTCCTTTGATAGCAGCGTTATATTCACATATTTTGTTAATATTGGTCAATTTAAACTTTAGCCTCTGAGCACGAATTCGCGCACTAATTAAATTATCATTTCCAATCACTGCATCCTCATTCTTCCACGGTAACGCTACTAAATATCGATCATCACATTTATGAACGTTATATTTTTTATCGTCGTCTGCTTCTTTGGTTATACCTATTGTTTCCAAATCCCACATACTTTCGATCGCGGCTTCTGTTTTTATAACTGTCGCATGTAACACTGTTTGCAGATTTACTCCTATAGTTGTAGCATCAACTGGTATGGGGCCATGCAAAGCATAACCAAATTTCGTGTCCACCGCTACTAAACCTTTGTTTAAACAAATATTCTTTCCTGTCACTACTGTCCAGTAATTGTCTGCCCCAATAAGGATACTAATTCCATCAACAATTAACGCTCGATCTATATTAAACGGGATACTGTCAGCAAGCTGCAAGTTTTGATACTCTACCACGCTTTCTTTAGGTAAATGTAAATCATCCATGCAAATTTCTGGAACTTCCACAGCCTCAATCGTTGTCCCTTCAAAGAAATTAAAACGCGGTTGTAAAGCTTAGACGGATTTGATGCACTATTTCCAAACGCGGCAATACGAACCCTATGTTGTCCTACAACAGGTAAATTTAATACCCTTGATAGATTCTCCTTAATAAATGAAAGTTGACTGCTGCCGTCCATAACTAATCTAATTAACTTCTTTGAATTTTCGCCAAAGGCATAAACACAAGCCGTTTGCAATAGCACATTTTTGTTTATGTTTGTCATCAAACTGGACACCGACGGCGCCGAAGTGTTCATTGAACTCTCGCCTTTCGTTAATTTCATTGTAATACCTGTAGTCTCAGCGTTGTGTCTATCTTTACCTGGCTTAAAGCTCGGGTCGCACATTGTTGTTGCGTGCCTGCCTCTGAATTCCTTACATCTTAAGAATCTATTTTTACAATACTTAGCACTATGGTTATTTCTCGTACAACGGTAACAATTTCCTGCTGCCTTTAGAATTTCCTTCTTCCTTGCCAAAGGTATATCTGAGTCACACCTTTCGGTTTTATGGTCTTTCTTGCAGAAAGCAAAGCATTCAAGACGTTTGTTCGGCGTGACTAATAAACTAGACGCAGTTCCTTTGTAATGCGTTCTCCTTTCTGTTGGGAGCATCTTTTCTTTACAATCTGCATCCGGTTTTAAAGCTTGTTCCAAAGACTCGATTTCGTTTTTAAGAAACTGCAATAAATCCTTTACCTGGCGATCTGCCTCTTCCTCTGACCTTGATGATGAACTTTCTAAATTATTCGTAATAATTTCTAGATGATTGGATGGTTTCATTTTCATTTGTCGATAAAATCCTAAACGCAATTCCGTTGGCAACGACTTAATGAGAGTCGACTTTACGATTATGTTGTATTGAGAACTAAATACTTCTAATATTTCAAGAGCACGCATAGCTGAAGTAATTAGATTGTAATTCTTCCTTAAAGTGCTTACGTCATTTTTAGATTTTACAGGTTCGATTTTCATAATGCTATCAATATATTGTTCAATTAGCCGTTCCCCATTTCCAAATTGATCTTTTAATATATTTAAAGCTTCTTCATAGAATGCTCCAGATGGAGGAAATCCCTCAATTGCTTCAGCGACCCTTCCCGTGACATACATTCGCAGGTAGTTGAATCGATCTCCGTTCGTTAATTGTTGATTGTCGTGAATCATACTTCTGAATTGTTCCCAGAAAGGAAGCCAGCCCTTTGCAGTATCATCATACTTTGCTAACTGTACACGTTGAAGCTTCACTAACGTAAAGGACGGCCTACTTGTTTCGTTACTTACTGGTACCGTATTCGTTAAATTCGAGTCAACCGCTATCTGCGATTTTTCTGGACATTTTAATCTAAATTCGAATTTAGACATCGTAGTTAAAGCAACCTCTTCATATTCATACCTTTTCATTAACTCGTCCTCTAGATTTTCTTTAAGCAGAGGTTCAATTTGCTTATCAATTTCTTTCAGATTGTCACTCGCAAGCTTTAACTTTGACATAGCTGTATAAATGTCTTCAACACTGAAACTACTTTCTAGCATAGAATTTATATTATTAACTGTTTTAGTTAAGTGCGTTCTACAAATTGTCCGTTTTACTTGTTCTATCATGAAGCCTCGTACTATAGCCGTTTGTTAAATATTCGCGTTCCCGTTTCGTTATTTCGAATATTTACGTTAAAGCTCGTTTATATTTATCACCAGATCTTCCCGTGTTTCGGCACCAAAAGTGATGTAATGCAATAAACAACATCAAGTTTAAAGAAAGGTTTATTTAAATATAAATCAAGCTAAGCGACTACACATCTTGAGAGCTTCTTACGTTCTCTTGTATCTCTGAACTACAAGTTACAGTAACCCCTTACTTACTCCCTCTACTACCCTTAGGTCCATCGACCCACGCAGAAGGCCTGTAATATTTTACACAGTAGGTAATTGATATTCTTATAATAACAGCATGGATCAGCCAATATAAGAAGAAACGTTTAAAGAAAGATGAAGAAGAAAGAAAGCTAAGCTATGTCATGAAAGAATTCTTGGTCTCTAAGCCTCAGTCGGAAGCGTTTACATCCACATCAACAGCAACCTCTTTGGATGTGGAGGAATCATTAGCGCTGTCTGAATCACCTCCTAAAGAAGTTGTTGAAGAAATCCAAGAAATCACACCCTTAGAAGATTATCAAGAGCAGGGCAGCAATAGCAGTGAGTTTCAGCAAATATACAAGATCTCTGACGATTCTGCACTATGGAATATTTTCTGCATGTCATCCCAAACTCGTGAGATACTGGTTGAGAAAGGTCCACATCAAGTTAAAGAACTGGAATTTCCTATCAACACAGGAAGGCGCAAATTATCACCCTCTCATTATTGCAAAGTATTAAGTAATGGTGAGATTGTTGAGAGAAATTGGTTGATTTACTCTGTTACAACTGATGCCGTTTTTTGCTTTTGTTGCATATTGATAATTCGTCTTCCCATGATTGGTCTAAAAAAGGTTATTCTGACTGGGGAAATCTGGTACGTGCGCTCACAATGCACGAAAAGTCTGAAATAGAAACTCTTTCAGACAATGGAAAGAATTTGGTACTCGTTTAAAAAAGGCCCAAACTATTGATGCCGAATATCAAAAAATTATGGATTTATAAATTCAGCACTGGAGAGGAGTTCTAAAAAAACTATTGCAATAATTAGACTATTTGCTTCACTTTCGAGGAACAAGTGAACATTTGTTTCAATCTAATGACGGAAATTATATAAATCTGGGTGAATTGCTTTGGCGAGTTTGATTCAGTTATGGAAGAACATGTCAGAAGAGTTCAACGAGAGTCTGATAAATGGTCCGCGACTTATCTAAGCAGTAATATACAAGAAGAACTTATAAATTTGATGGGAAATGAAATTTTACGTACAATTGTTGAAATATCAAAAAAAGCTAAATATTTTTCCATAATTGTTGATTGTACCCCAGATGTAAGTCATATTGAACAGCTCTCATTAACAATAAAAGTTGTCACATGCACCCCAATCGAAAATAAGTACGATATTGACGAATTCTTTATTGGTTTTTTTGAATTAACTAATTCAACAGGAGAGGGCTTAATAGAACTTATTTTGCGTTTTTTGAAAAAAATAAGTAAAACCTTTGCGATATCAACTTTGTGAAATATATGATGCATAATTCAAAATAATGGAAGACGTCACTCGAGATGCAGAAACTAGAGTTAAAGCAAGAGGGTTGGCAACAAGTCTAAAAAATATAAGTATATATGCGGTGTAATTCTTTGGCATGACATTTTATTTGAAATTAATTCAGTCTCGATGCTATTGCAGGCTGTAACTATGAATACATCGGATTGTACTAGGATGCTAGCGGAAACAATAGAAAAGTGAAAAGTTACAGGCAACTCGGATTTGAACAGATGAAAATTGCTGCTAATGAAATTACTGAGAATCTTGAGTGTAGCACTGATTTGCCGACCGATAGTGAAGTTAGAACTTGGAAGAAAAAGCGTCAATTTCACGAAAAAGCTGCGGACAAACCCTCAACGGAGGAAAATAAATTTAGGATATACTTTTTAAATTATATTTCGGATATAATACTTAATTCCTTAAATGAACGATTTACCCTTTTGGAAACCCACGGCAAAATTTTCAGTTTTTATACGATATCTTCAAACTCAGGGATGTAACTGATGAAATACTTGAAAATCATTACACTAACCTCCAGTCAATTCTTTCGGACGACAATGAGTCAGATATAAATGGGAATGATCTTCAAGAGGAATTACGTGATGTATCTCGCATATTACAACATTCAATGAAACCACTCGATGTCATTAACTATTTGTATCAAAATAATTTAAACACATTGTATCCTAACACCTGTATAGTGCTAAGAATTCTATTAACACTCCCTATCTCTGTAGCAAGTGGAGAAAAAAGTTTTTCCAAATTAAAATTAATAAAAAACTATTTGCTCAATTTCATAAGTCAGTCAGAGCTTACAAATCTGGCATTAATTTCTATTGAATGTACATTAGCTGCTTCTCTTGACTATACATCCCTTATTCAGGAATTTGCAAACTGTAAAGTTCGAAGAGTGAAATTGTAGTCTATGTATGTTTATGTTCAAGTTTATACGAGTTTATATTTATTTATAGAAAATTGTTACATTTGAAAATATATTATATAAATATATTATTTTTACATTTTTTCGTAGTTTTTTTTAATCACAAATATGGGGGCGGCATTTCGAAGACTTGCATCATACTGACAAAATACACTGCACGGCACTGCATCAACCGACCGCGCGGCGTGTCTATTTGATTTATATGGTCTAAGGTACATATAAACTGGTATTGTGTTAGACAAATTCCACATTATTAAAGTTCCCTACACTATTGGTCCGATATGATTAGAACATCTAATGATGAGTGACGGCATTTCTATACTAGTAAGTCAATGGTTTCTATTTTATTTTACCTTCAACTTGTGACTCGTTTTGGACACGCCTGAAAGTCTCAATTAAACAACTATTCGTAGTATTTATCGTTTTGTATTTAGTTCGTTAACAAATTCATGTAAAAGACCCAATCGGTAGCAAATTTTGAAGCGAAAATTATTTTGTAGAATCTACTATATTACTAACAGAGAATGTGAGATTAAAATGAAGTGTGTTATGAACATTTAACCAAATTAAGGGAATTAGTAGACGATTAGTGAAATATGCTTTTTTGACTGACAATTTATGTGATTTTGTGCTTCAGGTATGTGATTTCATCCTCAAAAACCCAGTGTATGACTTTTGTACCACAAAAGACAAAATTACAATTACATTAAGTTGTTACATACTATAGAACATAGGTGCATACAATTTATGTAACTACTTTCTATAGAACGCATTAATATGTCCTTACATACTAATCAACGCTCACTTACATGCTTTTTATGTGCTTATTCTGTGCCTTTTAAAAGTAAGTTGATAATTCATATGCAAACTCATACAAACGAACGTCCATTCCCGTGCAATTTATGTAATTATTCTGCATTTCGAAAGGATAAATTGAAAATTCATATGTGGTCCCATACTGGTGATCATCCATTTGCCTGCAATTTATGTAGTTATGCTACATCTTGTAAAGCTAGTTTGGATGCTCATATGCGGACTTATACTAATGAACGTCCATTTACCTGCAATTTATGTAATTATGCTGGTTCTTCTAAATATATTTTAAAAACTCATATGCGGACTCATACTAACGATCGTCCATTTGCATGCAATTTATGTAATTATTCTTCATCTTATAAAAATAGTCTGAAAATTCATATTCGGTCCCATACTAATGAACGTCCATTTGCATGTAATGTATGTAATTATGCTGCATCTTGTACGGTTGGTTTGAAAATTCATATGCGGACTCATACTAATGAACGTCCATTTGCATGCAATTTGTGTAGTTATGCTTCATCCTATAAACATATTTTGAAAATTCATATACGGTCCCATACTAATGAACGTCCATATGTATGTAATTTATGTAATTATGCTGCTACTTTTACAAGTGGTTTGAAAATTCATATGCGGACCCATACTAATGAACAACCATTTGCATGCAATTTATGTAATTATGCTGCAAATTATAAAAGTAATTTGATAGCTCATATGCGAACTCATACTAGTGACCGTCCATTTGCATGCAATTTATGTAATTATGCTTCGTCTTATAAAAATAGTCTGAAAATTCATATGCGGTCTCATACTAACGAACGTCCATTTGCATGCAATTTGTGTAATTATGCCTCATCTTGTAAAAGTCGTTTGAAAAATCACATGCGGACCCACACTAATGAGCATACATATGCATGCAATTTATGTAATTATACTGCATCCTTTAAAGCTAAATTGAAAATTCATATGCGAACCCATTCCAATGATTGTCTATTTGCATGCAACTTTGAAAAGATTGCCGGTTAATTGGTATTTAATTTCTGAACAATTTAAACTTTTCTTGTTTAAACGATTTTAAAAATTTAACACAAACGCAAGGTTATATCAAGTTGTCGGCGATTGCTTCGATTCCTAGAACAAGGTAGTGTCATCGGGTCAAAAACATTCTTAAAATACCTATTTTAGATGCACGAGAAGCATATAATAATTACAATAAGATGTTGCTTTTTACATTTAAACACGTAAAACTTATTAAGGTCGTCGTAAAAGTTTTTGCTTTCGACATTAACATTGGACCGATTCTGATGATTTCAAATAATTTAATCTGCTCAAAAGATTCTGAACAATAATGCATGTTTTCGACTTCGTCGCAAAGCCAGGTACTAACCTGATTGCAAAGTTCCCATTCACTTTATTTTTGTCTACTGAATTATAAGAGTTAAGTGTTTGATGTGGTCATACATTTACAGGTCCATTAATATATAAGTTAGTTCAATTTTATATGTTTTTAAGTTAGCGCACAATATAGCTTTTTTTTATTAATATTCGAAAGCATTTTCGAACGCAATGTAAGTGAAATGTAGATAAAGATAATTTTATTTAATTTGTGTATCCTTTATTATTGTACCACAACTTGGTGGATGCTTATTAGTAGGTAAGCTACGAGAGTACTAGCACAAAACCACCCATTTTTACATGTAAATCTCCATAAGAAAATCCAAGGTCCATTCTGGTAATTTTTGTACCCACTATGGAAATCTCCATAAGGAGGAAAATCAGTGGCAAATTCCCATAGAGTCATGCCTGATTTTTAATACCCATAACAAAAGATATGCATGTTTCCCAACACCACTGGATAGTGATAGCAATAAACTTAAATAAAAATAATAAATAATTTTAAAAATTTATTAAATAATGTTAACAAAATAACAATAGAACAAAAAAAAACAATAGAAAAAAATGCCAATCTTAAAGAAAGAACAAAACTAAGTATATCTTCGATTTTGGAATTACTTGGTTTATGCGTCAATACCACATATTTTCAAATAAATGATTAATTCTACGAACAAAGCTTCGGAATGGCAATTTCGAAGTCCACTATCGCCAATCTTTAGTAATATATTCATGGAAGAATTCAAAAAAAATGTAATATTCACACAAGAATTGAAACCACTAGTCTGGTGGAGATACTTACATGATGTTTATGCTATTTGGCCTCATAATATAGAATTAATTAAAAACTTTGTACAGTCAATTAACGAAATAGAACCAACTATTAAATTCACATATGAATTAGAACAACATGGAAAACTTCTGTTTTTAGATATTCTCGTTAGCAAAAACGATACACTACATTTGATTTTTTTCCAATGCTCCACCCGAAGGTACTACATTGGCCAGGAAGCGAGTTTTTTTTACCTGGAAAATTTTGGAATTTTGCCGAACCCTTGCTGTTCCAAGCAAGGTAGGGATCTTTAACGTGCGTGACAACACTCACACACAGGACCTCCATTTTACCTCTCATCCGAACGAGGGTGTATTTTTGTGAAAAATGCTCGCCTAACATTTTTCAAGCGGACCGTGTCGGGATTCGAACCCGGGACCTTGGGCGTAGTAGTCACACACATACCATTACGCCACGGAGCCGCCTTAGCAAAAACGATACAGCAATTAATACATCGGTATATAGAAAACCAACGCACACAAACAGATACTTAAACTTCGATTCAAACCACCCACAATGTGTCAAACGAGGAATTATCAAAACCATGTATGATAGAGCAAAATTAATATCATCAAACGAAGAAATTTTAAAGAAAGAGAAAGACCTAATCAGATGTACACTAATAGAAAACAAATATCCTAAAAGAATAATAGAAAAAGAAATGAATAAAATCCTAAAATAAAGAAAAAAACAAAACAACCATACACACCACAAAATGCTCTCAATACCACACATAAAAGGATTCTCCGAAAAAATTCAAAGAATAGGAAAAAAATTTAGAATTAAAACAGTATTTAGAACCAACAATACACTAAGAGCACAATCAACAAAAACAAAACCCAAAAACGCAATACAAAGTTCAAAAAACTGTATCTACAAAATACCGTGCGAATGTAATAAGTTTTATATAGGAGAAAGTTCCAGACCATTTGAAGTTCGATTAAAAGAACATAAATCATATATAAAAAATAGAAAATTTGAAAAATCCATGATTTGCCAACATGCATGGGACTCCAGTCATAAAATAAAATGGGAGGACGCAAAAATTATCGACAAAGAAGAAAACCACCAAAAACGCAAAATCTAGAAGCTGCTTATATAACCCTACATAAAAATAACTGCGTTGCAAACGAATCCGTGACTTTCAGTAAACAATGGATTCCATTACTAAAAGAAATAACAAAAGAAATAACAAATGAAGATCAAATGCCCACAATATCTAGGTAGCATTGCAAGTTTTTCCTGGGTTTTCCTTGCAATATTAACATGAAATACAGCCTACATACATGATTTCTATTTATACATACAATAACTAATTACATAACAATAAGCATATTAACTAGAAAACCATTATTTCGGCAAATTCTAAGTGTTGGGGGATCTTGGTAGCCACAGGTTGCTTAACCCCCTTCAGTGAATCTCGGTGAAATAAGACATAAAATTAGAAATCTCTCAATTGTATAAATAGAAACATGTTAAAAAATGTTTTCCAATTTTCAATTTATTGAATTTATATAAAATTCATCAATAAAAATAAATCAGCTGATTTCACGTTAAGCGTATTGGCTACCTAAAGAAAGTCGATCCCAGGTCGCAACACAAATTGAAGACAATCATTCTTTTAAACTTTAAAATTTTTGCTTAGTATACTCAAACCAAATATTTCAAACATCAATAAATCAAAGTCACCTTCAATTTATGTCATAAATGTCAAACTTGAAGTTTTTATTATTTTGACAACGATCCTAGGTCATGGATCGAAACGTAAATAAAGATGAATTTAAAAACTACGAGTGGTTTAATTCCCAAAGAAGATTAAGAATAATAGTACTATCATATAATTTTACAGCTATACCTATATATTAATCACATAACTAATTATAATGACAAATATTATTTTATATACAACTATATTCAAAGTACCTTTTAACGGCATCTTATGATGAATGTACTATTTACACAACTTATATCCATTCAGTATATATAGTTAAACCACAACAACTATTATGTGCAACTGATTCTCCAATATATATCACAATACATAACTGATGTATTATTAGTAAGGACAGCTTAATCAATGTTCATGATAGAATTGTGTCCAATGGATAATGTAGTGTATGTACTAGGAATCAAGTAACGTTTGTTATCGTGTGGACTTAGGCAATCTTCTCTTAAACAATAGTATGAACGCGATGCTTAGTCGACTGAATTAAGTTCTGCGTTACAGATACATGTTTAAGCCCTTCCAGGCATCTAACATAATCCTCAAACGTGATTCTGTTTTTTATTACAGATTTTTTAACACCCTTGATCTTCTTCGTAACACCAAAATTTCGGATAGTAAGTGATCGTGGTGATTCATCTTCTTCCATCAATTGTGAGAATTCGGCCTCCTCTGCCGTATTATAAAACTTCGTCACATACATCTTAGATCGTAATCCAATAAAGTCGGTCATAATGCGCCCATTGTTCTCATCTTTCATCATCCCCAATACCTTCTTGTTAACCAAAGGAATTCCATAAATGTTATTTGGCGTTTTGGATTTCGCTCTATATCTTGAAAACGGTTAGAGATATTTAAATTTAGTAAAACAATTTTCTTATTATTTTGTTTGGCGCATCAATTAGTGGAATTTTTATTTTGATATCTAGTGCCCTTTTGGATTTCGCTCTATATCTTGAAAACGGTTAGAAATATTTAAATTTAGTAAAACAATTTTCTCATTATTTTGCCTGGCGCATCAATTAATAAAATCATGATTTTTATATCTACTGCCCTTTTGGACTTCATCCCATATTTTGAAAACGGTTAGAAATTTTTAAATTTAGTAAAACAATTTCCATATTATTTTGTTTAGCGCATCAATTAGGGAAATCTTTATTTTGATATCTAGTGCCCTTTTGGATTTCGCTCTATATCTTGAAAAGGGTTAGAGATATTTCAATTTAGCACAGACAATTTTCTTATTATTTCGCCTGGCGCATCAAGTAATGAAATCTTCATTTTGATATCTAGTGCCCTTTTGGAATCCATCTTATATCTCGAAAACGGATCTAAATATTTAAATTTAGCAAAAACAATTTTCTTATTATTTTCACATAGTAATCCATTAATGAAATCTCCATTTTGATATTTAGTGCCCCTTTGGACTTCATCACGTATCTTGAAAACAGGTGGAAATATTTAAATTTGGTAAAGATAATTATATTCGTATTAAGTATGACGCATTGATTATAGCTATTGACGCATGTATAATGAATGAGCTTTTTAAAAATTTATACTAATATTTTGTTAAGTAGAGAACTAGCTATATGATTATTTATATTTGTATAATCCCAAACATTTTGAGGGTTTTAGGAAATTATTGGGGACCGCCTCGTTTTCCCACTTCCGAGGTGGAGGTGGACCGCCCCCCAAAATTTCTTGTGAATTTGGAAGGTTGTTGACCCTATAAATTGGTGGATGCTTTATTCAACGCTACACCGCTCTGACGTGACAGCAATATAATCCTTGGAAAAAAGTTAGTGCCTCTAGCAGGAGTCGAACCCGCTACCTCTGAATTACAAGGCCAATTCAATTCAATTCAAAACAATCTATTTAACATTTGTACATAACAATATATATCTACATGTCAAGTATAACAGAGGATTAATATATGCATTTTTGAGATAGTTCAGAATGTTCCTTTCCTTCTGGACATACCATTCTTTTTTCTTTTCTTCATTTACCAGTGGTTTTAGAGCTGAGATGCTTTGCAATAGATTAACTGCTTGTAGTATTTGCGATAAGGTTTTGTTATATTTGTGGTCTTTTAGCAGGAAAAATAAATCAAAAACCTGCTTCTAAGTTTCAGCCATTTGGCTTTTTGTTGCTTCAGTTTCGTCATTCTTGGAATATTGGGAGATTTTGATAGGTGAGTTTATGTTTAAGTTTTAAGTCTGTGTTATTTTTGCGGATCTTGGTGATATTCTTCAGTAGTGGGTTTCCACTGAGCTGTGTTGTGTAGAATTGCTGTGAAATCCGGTCGATGTAAGTTTTGATATGTTCAAGATCTGCTTGTTCGTGTAATTCCGTTATCCGTGTATATCTATCCCTGCCTGTAATTAAGCGAAGACACTTATTTTGGAAACGTTGCATTGGCAATAGTGCTGTATGACTTACTTTACACCAGACCGGAGCGGCATATGTAATTGTTGGTCTTATGATCGCTATATATATATTAGTCTTTTGTTTTTTAATATAAGATTACTGTTTTTCGCTAGTAGTGGGTACAAGGATTTTACGCTGGCATATCCTTTCATAATACTTCCCTTGATGTGCTTTTTGAAGTTTATCCTTTTGTCTAGGTGTACTCCTAGGTACTTCACCGTTTCTGATTCTTTTACGTTGACATTGTTTAGTTTAATTTTTTTGAAGATTTTCGAATTGGTATACTTTTTAGTGAAGATAATGGCTTCCGTCTTTTCCGGGTTTAATGATATTTTCCACATTTTGTAAAAATCTTCCAAGATACGCAGATGAAACTGGGTTTGCTGACTGCTGATAATTGCACAGTCAGAGTGAGCATATGTTGCCGTGTCATCTGCAAACAGCGAGGTTGTGGTTTTAGGAAACTCGGGCAAATCGTGGAGAAACATGGTAAAAATTTTCGGTCCTAGGATAGATCCTTGCGGTACGCCGGAGTTGATGGTTTTGATTGAAGATCTAGCTTGATTGATTTTTACAGTAAATTTTCGATCTGATATATACGAGTATATTAATTTAATTAAGTATTTAGGTAATTTTAAGTTTATGAGTTTGTAAATTAGTCCGTCGATCCACACTTTATCAAATGCCTTTTGGATGTCAAGTAGTAACATCGTGGTAACTTTGTTTTTATTGAAGTTTGTGATAACGTCATTTACGATACGCACTACTTGTTGGGTTGTACTATGTTTACTTTTAAATCCGAATTGAGAGTGCTGAGTGGTTTTGATGGTGGTTTCTAGTTTATTGATGCGTTTTAGAATGATTTTTTCGGTTAGTTTTCCTAGGGTTGACAGCAAGCTGATCGGGCGGTATCCTGTAAGGTCGGCATGGTTCTTTCCTGTTTTTGGTATTGGTACTACTAATGCGATTTTCCATTTATGTGGAAAGTATTGCAGTTTCAAAATGCCATTTATTATATACATAAGTTGTACGATTGCTTTCTGTGAAAAAATTTTTATAACTATATTTTGTATTGTATCATCCCCAGGAGCTTTATTATTTGGTAGTGTTTTGATTATGGCCCGAATTTCTTGTGGATTTGTGAAAATGTCTTGTAGCGTGTTCTCTGGAATGCAATAGTTTTCTGTTTGCTGTCTAAACTCGTTCACTGCGATTGTGATTTTCTCATGGCGTTTATCGTCCGGTTCCAGTATGTATACTCTTGAAAATTGTTCTGCCAGAATATCTGCTTTTTCTTTGTCTGTGACATATTCTACATTGTTAGCTTTTAGTATCGGCATGGGTTCGAATATTTTACCTAGCGATTTTGACACCTTCCAAAGTGTATTGTCTTGAGGTTTTAGGTTATTTAATTTTTCTGTCCAAATTTTGTTACGGTGCTCTTTAATTAGGCTCTTGGTTTCTTTGTTTGCTTCTGTTAGCTGTATTTTTGATAGTCGATCGGTTGTTTGCTGCCATCGTTTTCTTATCACATTTCGGCATTTTATGGCCCTTAGGATTGTGTCTGGAGGTTTATCTTTTGTGGGATCTATTGTTATCTCTGAGGTGAACTTTTGGACAGTTTTTGTGATTATATTTGTAAAATTCGCGATGCATTTTTCTAAAATTTGTTCATTGTGAAAATCTTGTACAATTTGTATTTTCCTATCCAGCTCTGACCTGAAGCGTTGCCAGTTTGTCTTTTTATAGGACCGAATTTTAATTTTAATTTGTTGGTGTAGGTTGTAGCCCAGGCTAAATGTTACTGGATTGTGATCCGATTGCAGTTCCGCTAGTGATTTAGATTCTATTAATTCTCGAATATTTTTTGCTACGATTAGGTCTATTGTGGTGGGCGTGGTTCCGTTCCATGGGTAGTGTGTCGCACCATCCGGAAAAAGCACTTCCAAGCTGTTGTTATTGGCATATTCGCGTAACGTTATACCGTTTCTATTGTTCCTATGACAATTCCAACTGTAATGTCTGGCGTTTAAATCGCCCACTAACACTACTTTTTTATATACACTAAAGATCTTGTCCAAGTCACTACGGGTAAAATTATTTCTAGGAGATTTATATGCACATACTATATATATATATATACATTATTCACTAATTTAATACATAATGTCTCTAAACTAATGTTGTCGATATTCACTACAGTATGGGGTATATTGTTTTTAATTGCTATCATAACACCTGCCTGACCCCTGTCATTCGGTCCATCTCTACGCACTATGGTAAAGCCCCTAATTTTAATTTTATGAGTCTTTTTTAGTTTGGTCTCATTAACTAACATTATGTCTATATTATTCTTACTTACAAATTGTATTAATTCTCCTAATTTACTAATTATACCATCTGCATTCCACGTTGCTATTTTTAACCTACAATCCATAATTGTTTAGATTCATAGCGAAATTGTTGAATGCGGTAAACTTATCGAACGCAGTTTTGCAAGTAGTTAATACCGCATTTAGGTCCTTCACAGCTTTCAGCATGCTATTTACATTAATTAACGAATTCAGCTTTCCAATTTCCTGTATTAGTTGCTGAAATTCCGTTACTTCTGTTTTCTCGTTTGCTTCTATTTGAGACGCTTCTTTTTGACGGACTTTCTCCCATGGGTTTGTCGTTGGGGCCGGTGCAATTGCTCTCATTGCAGGGAATTGTTGGTTACTTCTTAAGTTTGGTATTGCGCTTTTGATGTGCTTAGTTCCAGGTTTATTGTTGTCTTCTTTATCTGTGAGTTTTTGTACTATTTTAGAGTATACAGGACAGTTTTTGCTGCTGGCTGGATGTGCTCCATTACAATTTGCACACTTGGCTGGCAGGTCTCTAGACTTTGTGCATTGATAGGTCCAGTGCTCCAGTGCACAGTTCACGCATTTGATGGTGCCACGGCAGTTCCCAGTGGCATGAGACCACTGCTGGCAACGACTGCATTGAGTGATGCGTCTTTTGTTATGCTGTCGCTCCCAGCTGATACGCGTGTAAGCTACACTTCTAACGTCATGTTGAAGATTTTTTAAGGTGACGCTACTGTCTGTAACTATTAAGTACAAAGGGGAATTTTTCGTTTTCATTTTGTAGGAATTGATCACCGGAATGTTCTTGGCTTTCAGCTCCTCGCATATTTCTTCGGTACTTAAATCACCACCAAGACCTCGTAAAACGAATGCGTGAGATTTTTCGTTGCTGTCGGCAAAGGTGTGAAAGTTGATCTTATCTTCATCCATGTACTTGATGAACTCCTTCCGTTCGCATCGATCCTCTATGAAGATATTCGTGTTGTTGGATGTATATTTAACCGTAAAACCTTTGGAAATTTTTGCTTTAATTTGTTCGACTAATTTTCTATGATCCTTTGCTTTGCTATGAATTACGATCGGTGTTGGTGGTTTCACTTTGCGGATTATACGAGATGTACGCGAAGCAACGCATTCACTTTCACTATCCGATTCAGCATCCATTTGAGAAACATTTTCATCGTCATTTAATTGTTGAATCGGTGTATATCTGTTTTGAGTACTAGTGAGGGACTCTTGACAAACAGATTGTTGCAGTTTTCTAAATTTTCTCGGTCTTTGAAAACCATCTGGATCTGTATTTAATTCGATATTATTTTCCGTACCGCTTAATTGTTCAAAGTTTTTCATAAAGTTACTTTGATCCATAGTGAGGTTATTTCTGTTTAAATCATTATTTACGGTTTCTGTTATTGTAGGGTCGCCCACGGCTTTTTCTACTCGAGGTATAAGAGGGTCGCTTACCTGGGTCGTTAAAACCACATTAACATCGGAATTTGTAGGCAGCTGCTTCTCTACACTTTCCTTTCTGATTTTATTTTTCAAAGCAACTAAGCTTCGAATATTTAAAACTTCACTATCGATAATTAGTTTGTCATTCCGTTTGCTTTTAGAAATTGCAGTTTTCAGTGTTTTACCCGTTTTCACAGACAGACCACTTAATTTATGCGTAAAAATCTATTAAATTAAAGTTTTAAAGCACTTAATCCGAGTAGTTTAATTATTAATGCACCTACATTACGATTAAAATTAACTTAAAGCACTAAATATATTTACACGGGTCATTAGTGTATGTAAAGTATGCGGCGGTTAAGCTCGATACACGCGGAAGCGATTTCACTGCGTTTGACTGAAACACGTCTTTACACTCTGAAATCCCGGGTGTGACTGTGAATTACAAGGCCGGTGCTCTAACCATTCAACCACAAATACATAACGCTTTTAATTACTATTCGAGGATTTACATGTTGTAGTCGGTGACGCGCTCTTGCGTATGTTTTAACTGTAGTCAATTAAGATCAATATATAATTTGTAATTTTTAATAAATAGGACCGGTAGTGAGCTTAAACACTTTTCGGCCTGTTTAAATTGCTGCGAACACCTTTCTTTTGGAAGGCCAAATGTAAATTACTGATTCCCACCCCTTTGGGAGCATCGAAATTTAGGTCCTATTCCAGTGACCTTGAGTAAAAAATAATATTTCTCCAATAGTTGATAAAATGATGGCATTAAATTAATATAAAACACACTTGTTATATTCTCCTATACGAAGTACATAATTGTAAATCAATAATTTTGTTATTATCTGATAAAGATGCGTGAATGAATATAACACCACCACAGATACTTTAGTTATAACATTACTATTAAATATGGCATTGTCTCGTACTGAGTAATACACAATTCTTGGAAAACGTATTTCCATACATAGACATAACTATTTACCCAATAACAATAGCAGTTAAATTTTTTTTTATAATTACAAATGAATCGGTATATTTATTTATATGAAGTATATTACAAAATATGCGGTATTGAGGTTTCTCGATATCATCTCTGTTACATGCAACCCGATACCGGAAAGTGAAAAACAACGAATGTCAACTTTATTTTCTATGACTTGGAAGGGATGTAAGAAAAGATTCTAGATAACGGTGATTACCAACATGAACCCAACTTATGTGTATTAGCCAGTAGGCGTTACGTATGTGTAGAACAAAGCATTTTATACTTTTGCCAGAATTGTGGATGCAGACAAGTGATTTACAAGGAAAATGTTATAATTAACTTCATGAAGTACATTTTAGCAGCAAAACAAAAATTCAAACGAGTTGTAGTAGTAGCTCATAATGGACAGGAAGGCATTTGATAATCAGTTCTGTCTAAATTACATAATAACCGAATCACAGCGAACAAGAGCGTGCACTAACCGACATGTGGGTAATCGACGAGGTGTTAAAAGGAATCGAAAAAGGTTACAAGATAATAAAGATTAACGAGGTTTGGTCTTATCAGGTAGATCAATTTGATAGAGCTAAAAATAAAAAGATTACAGTCTTTTTCGAGAAATGATGGACAAATTTCTAAAAGTAAAGCAGCAGGCTTCGGGTTGGTCAGCAAGTTGTTCTTCACAGCCAGAGAGGGATAAATATATAAACGATTTTTTAAACAACGAAGGTATTCGGATAGAGTATGCTGAAATTTTAAACAACCTGGTTTGCGATCACTAACTAAACTTATACTGAAATCGTTTTGGGGAAAACTAGGCCAAAGAGAAAATCAACCTAAAACAAATATTGTCAGCAATCCAAACAAGTTTTTTGGAATGCTATCAAATGTAAGCATTACTATAAATCACGTATTGCCCATTAACAAAAATACTGTTATTTTAATTGGCAATATAGAGAAAAAGCCTGTCATGTACAGGCTACCATAAATGTTGTAATAGCAGCTTTTGTAACCGCTCAAGCTAGACTTAAACTGTACAGCTATCTTGATTAACTTGCCGACAGGGTTCTTTACTACGACACAGACTCTATAATTCACGTTTCTAGACCAAGAGAATATGTTGTTTCTACTGGAAAATTAATTGGCGATATGACAGATGAATTGGAGACGTACGAGCCTGGTAGTTATATTGACGAATTTGTGACTGGAGGCCAAAAAAAAGAATTACGCATATAAAGTTTACTCTACAGACACACAAAAAGAAGTCCTTGTTTGCAAAGTAAAAGGTAATATGGCTTACCTACGCAACCGCACAACTTGTAAACTTTGAGAGCATCAAGAAGATGGTTTTAATCCCATCGCGGCCTTTATTTATAGTTTTAAAAAGTATCAGAAGAACAGAGGAGTACGAAGTAGTGACAAGAACTGAGAGCAAAATGTACAAACCAAATTCTACAAAACGTAAATTATTTGATAACCACACTTGAGTGCCATTTGAATATAAAAAACTTAAAAACTCTTCATAATTTGTGAATATTTGTGGAAATTTACATGTTTATAAACATTTTATGCAATTACGTATAATTGTAATTAGAAATTAATATTAATAGGTGTAATCGTATACAAGTATTATTTTTGGTTCGAATGTATTTAAATCTTCAAATTTAATGATCTCCACTTATAGAAAATGCGTTCACATGTAGTTACTTTATGCCCCACGTTCTCCACATGATAGTTTACTGACTGTATATTTCCTAAATATTGTATTAATAAATGTACGTACAGTTATCTGTATCGTATAACTAGTGGAACAACATTATTTTCTGCAAAGTGTACTTTTATTTTTAAAATCACTATACATATGTAATTTCTGTTAGATTAATTAATAAAATACACGAGTACCGATCTGCAAGTGTGTGTTTAAAACAGGTTTACCGCTCAGTTATCATCGAAACTGCAAGTCGGTGTTGGTAAACCGGTATCGATAGAACCGCTTTTGGTAACAACGGATTTTGATAAAATCGGTTTTCACTAAACCTGTTTTGGTAAAATCGGCATTGGTAAAAACCGGTTTTGGAAAAATAGATTTCTTTGTATGGTAATGCAGCAGTTTTAATCAAATCTGAAAACCGATTCCAGTTAGGCTGTAACAAATACGATTTCGCTCCTCATTAACATGCACATTCGTTATAATTATTTAATTCACAAGGATCCTCAACAGTATTGGAAGTTTCTATTTGTACTTCATTAAAATAATATTTATTCGTCACATAGAACTCCATCTGTGTTTTTGGTTTTAAAATAACATTTCAGTTACTTTGTTATCCGCGTTGGTGCGAGTCTTAGTTCATTGCGTCTGTTTGCATAGTAAAACGGGGAATGCTGTTTCGACTTTTAACAGCACGATGTAATTAAGACAGACAAGTTTTTGAGGCGTAGCCGAGAGGTTGTAACGGTCTTGAAACAATCAATCGATTGTCAATTGCTTTGAAATTTCCAGCAATTATAGCAATTCTAGACATGTTGCGTGAATTATACTTAATACCCATGCCTACTGCAGATTTTTTTTAAATACAAACTTACAGTTAGCAGTTCTCTGAAATTAACTAAATTTCCATCTTGATCTAATACTTTAACTATTATTTCATTTATTATACGTAACCTGATTGGTAGATATATAATCGTAGGTGGACACAATTTTAAAACCTGCAGGTATTTGAGAAAAAAATTTATGTATTATATGGGCTGGTTTACTATTTAAATAGGATCCACTTGCAATATTACAATCGATTAAAACTGCATTCACTTTACAAATGTTGATCGCGTAGTCTGCTTGATGCGTGGCATATGCTAGCAATTTTCGTGGATTGAAACCGAGAAGAGAACCAATTGAATCCTTTTGGTAAAATCCACTTCTTCACTACATTTAATACTACATTTAAGTGTATTATTGTCAGCTGTAATTTCTATATACACTGGCGTCTTTCTAGCGCTTCGTGATTGTTCCATACGACTACGCCATCTTTTATCGCCTAAAGCTTTTGAAGTTATTCATTAATTTCTCTAATCTCATAAGCACCTTTAGGTATTTCTATGAATCCTCCGTTAGGTCCATAATAAAATTTATTATTTATTCCTATTTCAATGTTTGGAATTGTGTTATAAGACTCAAAATTTGTTATTCCTAATACGTACTCCGAATCATTATCCAAGTTTATAGGCGGATTAAAGTTGCTTGTTAAAACTGAAGTGTTTCCCGTTAGAGTAAAAGTGTACGACATGACAACTTCATACGCAGTTCTCTGTACTACTTAGAAATCGTAAACATAAATAACCGCAAAACACAGTACCGTACGATTGTTCTTGGTTAATGTTATAAAAAATTTTACATTTACCCCCGCTATTCAAATAACTTATCAACTCTGTTGGCGGTCGCAGGTTTCTGTAGCTGTCATAGTAAATAGCGCTACTACCGTATTTTTTATAAGAGGTTAAATGCGTGCCTAAACCTTCTATTCCATCTAAATTAATTATACCACATTCTTTTAAATTAACTTTCTTGGAAAGATTGTTTCTCATGAACACTCCACGAAAATATGGTACTTCTAATTGCTTAACAAACTCTATTAATTCTACATTGTTTAGTGCTCGATTCGGTAAAATCAAGTTGCGTTCCTTTGAGGTTTTGCAGGGGCTAAGAAAAGACCAAAACCTTTTTTATAAGGTTTGATGTACACGCCGTTTCCGACTGCAATGTCCTCCATTGCCTTGTTATGACGTTGTTTTTCCGCTAGTTGTTCCTTAGCTATTTTAGTATCTTAAACTGCTTTTGCAGCAGACGCACCTCCAGTAAGAGTACCAAGGGCGTACTTCTTATTTTACGTTTCTTTATCAGTTTTCTTATTTTATTGATATTTTTTGTTCTCAGCGATGCACAGGCACCCATACCAAGCTTTACTTTAACTTTCATTGCAGTAGCTACTCCAAATGCTGCTACTTTTTCACCTAAAGACGAGTCACCAGAATTTAGTCTTTCTGTAGCTAACTGAGCTAACTTCGAATCTGCTTGATGGCGTTTAGATAGATCCTTTTCTTTGGAGTATACAATATCGTGCTCTTTACAAGCCTCGTCTAACTTGTTTATTCCCTTGTCTCCCCGAGCTAACCGTTTGATTAGTTTTGTACCCGGACCGCAAAATTTGTAACCCGGAATATGCACTTCAAATGGTAAAATGTTAATTACAGTATTTAACAGTCCGTTCCCAGTGGTTTTAGAATTATTATAGGTAATCATTAGCGGACAACTGTCCTCTCAAGCTGTGCAGTAAATAAATTATTGTGAATTAATGATTCTTTATATATAAGTACTCGCCGTTTCTTGTATATAGTTCCACTCCTTTACAATTGAATTTAGTACTTGCAAACATGCGTGTTGTGAATCAATCAACATCTTTAACCATAAACAATAAAGACATTGACGTGCAATCCTTAGCTAAAAAACATAACGTTTTTCTGCCTTCATCTATTCGATGTCTAGTTGTTAGTCCATCAAATTGCGGTAAAACCAACGTTATGATTGGCTTGATAGAACATCCTAATGGTTTAAAGTTTGAAAACGTATATGTTTATTCTAAATCACTTTATCAACCAAAGTATCAATACCTTGAAAGTCTACTGCGACCAATAAAAGGGATCAAATATTATACATTTTCCAGTTCTGATAATATTATATCACTATGTGATGCTCGAAATAATTCTACATTTATTTTTGATTATGTAGCTTGCGATAAACAAGGTATAATGAGAGAATACTTTAGTATGGGGCGTCATAAACAAGTAGACAGTTTTTACCTTTGTCAAAGTTATATTCGTATACCTAAGCACTTACTACTTGATAATGCTAATTTTTTAGTTTTATTTAAACAAGATGATTTAAACTTAAAACACATATATGACGATCACGTCAATACTGACATGAAGTATGATAAATTCAATGAAATATGTGCTGCTTGTTGGCAAGACAAAATTAGTAATTGATGCGCCAAACAAAATAATAAGAAAATTGTTTTACTAAATTTAAATATCTCTAACCGTTTTCAAAATATGGAATGAAGTCCAAAAGAGCAGTAGATATAAAAATCATAATTTTATTAATTGATGCGTCAGGCGAAATAATGAGAAAATTGTTTTACTAAATTTAAATATTTCTAACCATTTTCAAGATATAGAGCGAAATTTAAAAGAGCACTAGATATCAAAATACAAATTTCACTAATTGATGCGCCAAGCAAAATAATAAGAAAATTGTTTTACTAAATTTAAATATCTCTAATGGTTTTCAAGATATAGAGCGAAATCCAAAAGACACTAGATATCAAAATAAAAAATTTCACTAATTGATGCGCCAAGCAAAATAATAAGAAAATTGTTTTACTAAATTTAAATATCTCTAATCGTTTTTAAGATATAGAGCGAAATCCAAAAGGGCACTAGATATCAAAATAAAAATTTCACTAATTGATGCGCCAAGCAAAATAATAAGAAAATTGTTATACTAAATTTAAATATCTCTAACCGTTTTCAAAATATAGAGCGAAATCCAAAAGGGTGCTAGATATCAAAATAAAAAATTTCACTAATTGATACGCCAAGCAAAATAATAAGAAAATTGTTTTACTAAATTTAAATATCTCTAATTGTTTTTAAGATATAGAGCAAAATCCAAAAGGGCACTAGATATTAAAATAAAAATTTCACTAATTGATGCGCCAAGCAAAACAATAAGAAAATTGTTATACTAAATTTAAATATCTCTAATCGTTTTCAAGATATAGAGCAAAATCCAAAAGGGCACTAGATATTAAAATAAAAATTTCACTAGTTGATGCGCCAAGCAAAATAATAAGAAAATTGTTTTACTAAATTTAAACATCATTAATGGTTTTCAAGATATAGAGCGAAATTCAAAAGGACACTAGATATTAAAATAAAAATTTCACTAATTGATGCGCCAAGCAAAATAATAAAAAAATTGTTTTACTAAATTTAAATATCTCTAATCGTTTTCAAGATATAGAGCGAAATCCAAAAGAGCACTAGATATCAAAATAAAAATTTCACTAATTGATGCGCCAAGCAAAATAATAAGAAAATTGTTATACTAAATTTAAATATCTCTAATCGTTTTCAAGATATAGAGCAAAATCCAAAAGGGCACTAGATATCAAAATAAAAATTTCACTAATTGATGCGCCAAGCAAAATAATAAAAAATTGTTATACTAAATTTAAATATCTCTAATCGTTTTCAAAATATAGAGCAAAATCCAAAAGGGCACTAGATATTAAAATAAAAATTTCACTAATTGATGCGCCAAGCAGAATAATAAGAAAATTGTTTTACTAAATTTAAATATCATTAATGGTTTTCAAGATATAGAGCGAAATCCAAAAGGACACTAGATATTGAAATAAAAATTTCACTAATTGATGCGCCAAGCAAAATAATAAGAAGATTGTTTTACTAAATTTAAATATCTCTAATCGTTTTCAAGATATAGAGCGAAATCCAAAAGGGCACTAGATATCAAAATAAAAATTTCACTAATTGATGCGCCAAGCAAAATAATAAAAAATTGTTATACTAAATTTAAATATCTCTAATCGTTTTCAAGATATAGAGCAAAATCCAAAAGGGCACTAGATATCAAAATAAAAATTTCACTAATTGATGCGCCAAGCAAAATAATAAAAAATTGTTATACTAAATTTAAATATCTCTAATCGTTTTCAAAATATAGAGCAAAATCCAAAAGGGCACTAGATATTAAAATAAAAATTTCACTAATTGATGCGCCAAGCAGAATAATAAGAAAATTGTTTTACTAAATTTAAATATCATTAATGGTTTTCAAGATATAGAGCGAAATCCAAAAGAACACTAGATATTGAAATAAAAATTTCACTAATTGATGCGCCAAGCAAAATAATAAGAAGATTGTTTTACTAAATTTAAATATCTCTAATCGTTTTCAAGATATAGAGCGAAATCCAAAAGGGCACTAGATATCAAAATAAAAATTTCACTAATTGATGCGCCAAGCAAAATAATAAGAAAATTGTTTTACTAAATTTAAATATCTCTAATCGTTTTCAAGATATAGAGCAAAATCCAAAAAGGCACTAGATATTAAAATAAAAATTTCACTAATTGATGCGAGTTAAGGTTCGGGCCTTTGGAGCTGTGTTTTTAAAAAACAACAGGAAACAATTAACAAATTTATATTTAATTTGAAACAGAAATTACAGTGAAATTTAGAATAACTTGTTCATAATAACTTTAATAAAAAATATAATTAATTGTATGGGCAAGTAGTCTAGGTAGACAACAATGCAAAAGCTGTAATACTCAGAATGACTCGATTGAGTAGCTTGAACAACGAAGTATGGAGTTCGAAGACTGACTGCCGGGCCTTGAGCTCCCGGGCTTTTTATAATAACCTGCCCCTCACACGGCTGTGGGAACTTGCAGATCTCATGTCTGCGTTTCTCTTAATTGTACACTTTATTACAATGTAACAATCTTAATTCTAAGTAATTGAAGTATGTTGACCGCCTGTGACCTGCCACCTGCAGTATCACTGCCCTCTCGGATGCAAAGTTGCATTCCGTTCTCATGAACTGTCGATAACCTCTCTGGGTTATCCTTGTATTACAATGTTGCAATGAACTTATACTTTATTTAACAATTTCTAATAATTCCTATTAGATTCAATATATTCAATATATATATATATATATATATATATATATATATATATAATTGGGGGATACATAACTACTCCCACCGTAAATGAAAAATTAAGGATTTACTTAGTTTTTAAATACATAAAATTCATTATTCACTTTCATTTAAAATTCATTATTTCTAAAGGCATACTTATCGTTTCTTTATTTTTCTTTGTTTCCTTAAATCTAGAACTGTTTCCTTCATTCTTATATCTAAGGTACATTTTGTAAAATTCATACATGATTACAAAAATTATTAAAATGATTAATACAATTGTCCAGACACTTATATTATTATAATGTAACTTTGGCGTTTTGAGTTCGCTTAAATGTTCTTTGTTACTTTCCACTAATTTCATGGCGTGGTTGAGGTCGTCTAAGTCTAGATGCTCTAGCTTCGTAGGTTTCTTGATTATTTCTTCGTCTTTTTGTTCTATCTTGAACTGTAGTTCCGGTAGGTTTGCAAGTTTCTTTGTTGCTATGGGATCTTGATAAACTCTGATTACTTCGTCTTTCAATTTCACATAACAGTCTTCTTTGAGGGTAACTAGTTTGCTTCCGATTAATGCTTGGTTATTTTCATCTTGATCGCAGTGGATGGTTGCTACTACTTCTGTTGAGAAAATGGCTATCCATTTGTTTTCTGTAACTTTTTGAATTTTCATATTAGTTATTTGCACTTGTTTGGCTTCACAGTTTTCGTAATGATTTGAAAATTTTAATAGTTGTACTTCACAAGGGCTGTCTTCTTGAATGGTTGTTGTCGTCATTGAATGGCATAAGCATTGGTTTGGTGTTACTTCAGTACATTTTTCGTTTGTATAACCATATCTCAGTTCATTTAGGGATAGGAATTTGGTTTTGGGTATGATTACTTGGTATGTGCTAGTAACTTTCGTTGGAAAGCAAATAAATGACAATAATTATAATTGTTACTTTCTACTATCGGGATTTCTATTAAAAATATTATTTCGTTATTCTTAATGTAGCCTTTTACTATAGCTATCTTTTCAAATATTAGAATGTTTGACTCTGTTACATCAAAAGGTAATTTACTGTTGGTTATAAGTGATATAATTCTTATTAATTCTTTTAATAAATCGGTGGGTTCAATAATGCTGGAGTGTAGGGTATTTAATTTTGCAAATGTTACTACGTTTTCTAATGTTGCTAAAATTTGTTGCATTAAAGTAAGGGTGGATATTATTTGAGTAAATATTGTATTAAATCTAAATAAATCTCGCATGCCTAACGAGGTGGTTTGCATGGTGGTTTCAAGGGTTTGCATTCGGTTGGCTATACTGTCCTGATTTCTTATTAACTTTCTCAATGTTTCGTTAAACTTTATAATCGTTGATTGGGTTAATGATAGTTGGTTGCTGATTATGGTTTTTATGTCGTTTTGATTCTCAATTAATTGTTGTATTGCATTGTCATAACGTTCTGCGTCTTGGTTATCTAAATTGCCTGTGATAGCTTTTATTATGTTACCTAATCCGTTCATTAGTCCTCTTTTTCGTCTCGTAGTTTGTTCGTTTGGTATTAGTCTATTAAGTTTATCTTCTATGTTTCTTAAAATGCTTTCTATTATACTGTTGTAATTCATCATTTCTATTGCGTTTCTTTTTCGAATTTTGCTGTGTCCATTGATTGTTTTAATCGGTCATAATTTTCTGTGATTGTTTGAAATTCTTGTTTTAATTCTGTTAGGTCGAATTTTGTGCGAATGTCCAATAGTCGATCGTGTTTTGCATACTGCCTAATTTAATTGGTAGTATACCGGGTGTTCAAAATTGGGTTAGAACGCCACTCTTAATTTCAATGTTATTTATTTTAAACAGTCAAGGTTTTGTTTTGCGATAAACCAGCCGGTCTTATCTAGCACTGGTTTTGTACACTCGTTTCGAAGTATTCGGCCCGTGCGGTCATGTATTAAAACAATATACATTTTTTGGTGTGTGCGTATCACTGTGCTTCTACAGTCCGTCAGCGGAGATTTGTTCTGGTTTGGATGCTGTCAACCACTTCTGTAGAAGCCAACAGTATGAACATTAAGGTAAGTGTATGATCATTGTTTGATTTACCGCTAAGAGTATTTTATCGCAACACTACCCCCAAGTCACAGTCCACTTGCTCTAAGGAAATAATCTGGGGTTTCACGCTTAGTGTAAATGTTCCCATTGTTTTTCCAACATAAACATTTGTGGTCACTTCTGAGAACGGATTCATATGTAAATTTTGTGTAGAGATAAAATACTATTATATTCAATTTCACTAATTGCATTGATACATGTGCTTAAATCTAATCAAAGCTCAAAGTTTGTTCTTGAACTTGAAAAATAATATAGTTCACCTTATCGCTAATTGTGATTGTTGCCAGGTTTATTGTTCGAAATTATAAATTACGGCTCGCGTTATTGTTATTGTAAACAATAAATAATTTAGCGATAATTTTATTCAACTCTGGTTATCAGCTTCACTATGGAACCCGATCAGCAAAGTATTGCTGAATTTAAGAGATTACACAATCGTAAAGAAAGGTTATTTAGGCGATTACAGGACTGTTTTGAATTGATCAAAGATTTACCTGCTAAATTAGATCATTTTAAAAGTTGTGTTGGTTATCTAATGTCGGTTAGAAATGAATTTTTACAAACTTTAGATGCATTGTCGGATTTATCGAATGTACATGCAAACTTTACAACAAATACAGTATCATTGGAATCTAGTTTTGACGGTTTAAACTTCGAGATTTTAAGCGTTGCTGGTCGATACACCACAACCACGAACGTTAGTTCTACCGGTAATACAACATCAAACAGCGATTCGAATGTTCGCCTACCTGAATTAAAATTATATAAGTTCGAAGGTAATCCCGAAAAATTTGACGCATTTAGATCTTTGTACGACACCTTGATTCACAAAAACAATACGTTGAGTGACATCGAAAAGTTTTCATAAACTGCTATCCTACCTGGAAAATTCCGCTTTAAAGTTAGCACAAAGCGTGCGGTTTTCACTAGAAAATTATTCGGTAGTGTGCGACCTGCTGGTCCAACGCTACACAAATAAACGCTTAATTGCTCATCATTATCTATCTAAAATCTTTACACTATCTCAACTAAAGACAGATTCTTTTCAAGCTCTTAATGATTTGTGCGAAACACTGCAAGCTAATGTTACAGCATTAACCGATATGAAATTTCCCGATTTAGCCGATTATATATTTTTACATTTTTCTCTTGGATTGTTACATTCCAAAACAAAACAAGAATTTGTAAAAGAGCATTACCTAGAACACGAATATCCGTTTACAAATTTTATAAAGTTTTTACGTAATAAATGCTCCATTTCAGCGTTAGTTGGTAGTACCTCTGCTTCAAAGAGCATACCAACGTCATGTGCCGCAAAAAAATCTGCCGATCGCTACAATAATGCTAGTAACAAACGCATTTCTATGACTTCGCAAGAAGTCGCGTCTAAGGGTCCTACTGTACACACAGTGGCTTCCGTTTCTTGTCCGGCATGCAATCAAGCTCATAAATTTAATAGATGCCCGAAACTATTAGCATTGTCACCAAAAGATAGACATGAATTAGTCAAGAATAACCGTAGATGTTTTGCTTGTTTAAATCCGCATCCGCTTTCTTCTTGTCAATCCAAATTTCGATGTCTACATTGCGGTAGTAAAAAGCACAATTCTTTACTACATTTCGATAATCCTAGCCCTGTACAGAGCCCCTCTAATACTACGTCTTTATGTACAGACGCCGATGTACAGATTGTTGCCAATACCAATGTAATAGAAAAGGTTCCTACGCCAGTGAATTTTGTACATTCTTGCGCTGTCGAAAACGGACCAGTTGCGCTCTTAGCCACAGCACAAGTACAAGTACTCTCGACCGATGGTAGTTGGCAGCGCTGTCGCTTAATCTTAGATACAAGATCGAATTCGAATTTTATCACTATCGATTTAGCTGGGTTAGGCCTCAAACGAAGAAAGTGCCCATTTGAAATACGTGGTGTAGGACAGTCGCATTTAACAAAAATTCAGGGTCTAGTCGACTGTAAAATTGGCTCCTTATACGACAGCAATTTTTATTTAAATTGTGAAGCTGTAGTTGTAGCAAAGATTACCACGAATCTCCCTACAGTTACGTTACCCATACAGTTAAAACAACAATTTTCCTCTCTTAAGTTAGCTGATCCCGATTTCCACGTATACGTACCAGTTGATATTTTATTAGGGGTGTCAGCTGTTTTAGATATCACGCCAAGTGAGCCTCCATACTTGAAAGGCAAACCCGCGGCATTTCTTACTTCTTTTGGATGGGTAATCATGGGTGAGGTACCTAAAATGATACATTCACCTACGAACGTCGCTTTATTGATTAATATGGTAGAAACACAATCTCTAAATGAAACTTTACGTTTATTTTGGGAATCCGAAGAAATATTTTCTCCACCTTTGCCCTCCCCGGAGGAGAATGTTTGTGAAGAGCATTTCAAATCTAGTACTACGCGAGTTAAAGTTCGGGCCTTTGGAGCTGGTTTTTTAAAAACACTTTGAAACTTTAACAATATTTTTATTACTAAGTTAAACAGAAATTACATTGAAATTTGGAATAGCTGGTTCTTAATAACATTAATAAAAATAATTTAATTGTACATGTGAGTAGCTCAAACAACGAAGTATGGAGTTTGGAGACTGACTGCCGGGCATTGAGCTCCCGGGCCTTTTATAATAACCTGCCCCTCACACGGTTGTGAGAACTTGCAGATCTCATGTCTGCATTTCTCTTTAATTGTACACTTTAATACAATGTAACAACTTAATTCTAAGTAATTGCGGTCTGTTGACCGCCTGTGACCTGCCACCTGCAGTATCACTGCCCTCACGGATGCAAAGTTGCATGTCCGTTCACATGAACTGTCGATAACCTCTCTGGGTTATCCTTGTGTTACAATGTTGCATTGAACTTATACTTTTACATAATAATTTCTAATAATTCATATTAGATTCAATATATCAATATATATATGTAATTGGGGGATACATAACTCGCGTACGGCCTCAGGTCAATATATGGTCAGATTACCGTTTAAAGACAATGTTTCCCAAGCTCTAGGTTCGAGTAGAGAACATGAAATCAATAGGTTCTTAAAGCTTAAAGCGCGTTTCAAACGCGATGAAAATTTTCATAAATTGTATGCGGAAAACATTAGTGATTATTTATCACAGAAGCATCTTGAACCTGCGGTTGACGTATCCCCGTATGTGATGACTCATCACGGGGTCTTAAAGAATCTCGCATCACATACCCAGATTCGTGTAGTTTTCAACCCGACAGATAAAGACTGTAGTAATAAATGCCTTAATGATATTCTAATGCCGGGTCCGAAACTACAAACGGATAAAGGTCTTGTTATCACAAGATTCAGAATTCCACTAGTGGCCCTTACGTGTGACATTTGTCAAATGTTCAGATCAATTTTAGTACACCCTGATGATCGTAAATTCTTGCACATATTTTGGAGGTTTAATCCAAATGAACCTTTAACAGAGCTAGAACACACACGCGTTATTTTCGGTGCATGTTGCAGTCCTTACCTTGCCCTTCGTGTTCTAAAACAATTATTGGTTGACGAAGGTTCTAAATTTCCACGAGCTTCGTGCGCTCTCAGTTCTTCTACGTATGTAGACGACAATTTGACAGGAGCAGATTCCATCGAAGATGCTCTACTTCTTAAAACTGAACTCATTGATTTGTTAAAACTGGGTGGATTTAAACTGGGCAAATGGGCCAGTTCACATGCCAATGTAATTGGTAATTCTTCAGATACGATACAATTACCTAATTCCAGTCCTGATTCTATTAATAAAGTTTTAAGGCTTTGTTGGGATTTAAGATTAGATGTACTTAAATGCAAAGTTCGGAATGCCTCTGATGCACCATCGAAAAGAGGCATTCTTTCCCGTATTGCGCGAACCTTTGACATTAATGGATACATCAGTCCATTTACTTTTATACTTAAAACTCTTATTCAACAATTGTGGTTACTAAAAGTAGGATGGGATGACGAACTCCCTGCCGTAGTGTTACAGAAGTGGAATCAAATTCAAGCCGAATTACCACTTCTCGAAAACGTGTCTATTCCGCGCTGTGTATGGAAAGTTGGTGAAGTAAAAAGTTTCATGGTAGGTTTTGCTGACGCTAGCGAGCTTGGCATAGCTGCAGTTATTTATTTACGATTAGGGGTTGATGGCCAAATTTTCATAAATTTAATAATTTCAAAACTCGCGTGGCTCCACTAAAAACGTGGACGATACCACGTCTCGAATTAGGGCGGCATGTCTTCTATCAAAACTTATGAAGTCTACTTCCCCAGCATTTGATTCGTTACACCTTCAGGAACCTATTTGTTTTAGTGATTCAGTAAACACCCTGTCGTGGATTCGCACTCCTCCGCATCGATTAAAAATATTCTTTGTCAACAGGGTTGTTCAAATCCACGAAAATCAACCCATAGCTCGTTGGAGGCATGTACCTAGTGCAGATAATCCCGCTGACCCGGCAAGTCGCGGGTTAATGCCATCGGAACTGCTTTGTTGTGATTTGTGGTGGAAAGGGCCCGACTTCGTATATCGGAACATTTCTGAATGGCCAGGTAGTACATTTGAATACTCGCCTGCACAAGGGTTAGACGTTTTTACCCCGATGACACCTCAAGCCTTGTTGTCCGCAATTGATGTTCAACCATTTACGGACATTTTGCTACGACATTCAAGTTTTGTTAAAGTACAAAGAATTTTTGCCTATATACTTAGATTTAAATTCAATTGCCTTGCGCGCATTCATGATGCTTCAAACGATCAGCTGCGTACTGGCAACCTAACGTCATTTGAATATAATGACGCTTTGTTATTTATTATAAGAATTTCTCAGTACGACACAATCGAAACGAAATTTTGTTATTAGAAAAGGGTCAACCTTGCACACAAAATTATCGTCATTTGTCCCCTTTTCTCTCCCCTGTGGGTTTAATTTTGGTGAGGGGGGGGACGTTTGCGCCAGTCGAAGCTCCTAATTGCTACTAAATATCCCTACCTAATTCCGCGGGACAGCAGATTAGCTATCTTGATATGCGATTATTATCACATATACTCGGGCCATGGTGGAAATCGCCTGGTACATTCCCTCGTAAATAGGAGATTTTGGATTCCTTCAATTCGACACTTAATTCGACATCGTATATTTCGTTGTCTTAAATGTTACCGATATAAGGCGGAACCTATCCAACCACCTATGGCGGATCTTCCAGCTTACCGACTCGAACCGGGAAAATGTTTCACACACACGGGGATTGACTTTGGCGGACCCTTTATGGTAAAAGTACCTAATCTGCGCACAGCTAGGTATGAGAAGGCATATATTGCTTTGTTTATATGCATGGTCTCGCGTGCCATTCATATCGAACTCGTCACCTCGTTAACTTCCCAAGCATGTCTGGCCGCACTAGACAGATTTATTTCTAGACGCGGACTTCTGGTAAAATTTTATTCCGATCAAAGTCGGAACTTCCGCGGAGCTGCTAGAGAAATTTCTAAAATTTCAAAATTTTTGGACTCGTCTAAGCCCGAAATTGCACATTATTTAGCTATTCGGGGCATTGAATGGTCCTTTAATCCTCCATACGCAACCCATTTCGGGGGATTGTGGGATGCAGGAATCAAAAGTGTCAAATTCTATTTAAAGAGAATAATTGGTAACAACCAATTTACTGCAGAAGAATTTAACACAATCGTTATTAGAATTGAGGGTATTTTAAACTCTCGCCCGTTTTGCTTCCTTACCAGCTTCACCCGATGATGGAATTGATGCATTGACGCCGGCACATTTTCTGACAGGCGGTCTTATTCTGGCACGACCCGAAGTAGATTTGACAAACATTCCTACTAACAGACTCACTCGTTGGCGGCTTTGTCAACAGTTAATCCAGGGGTTCTGGAAGCGTTGGTCAAATGAATACCTCCACACCCTTCAGCATAAGCCCAAATGGACTACCCCGGCCAAACAGTTGGAAGAAGGCGATCTGGTGTTGTACTTGACCCCAGGTACACTCCCTGCGTGTTGGCCTTTAGCAAGGGTAACAAAGCTGATACCTGGAAGTGACGGGTATGTTCAAAATTGGGTTAGAACGTCACTCTTAATTTCAATGTTATTTATTTTAAACAGTCAAGGTTTTGTTTTGCGATAAACCAGGCGGTCCTATCTAGCACTGGTTTTGTACACTCGTTTCGAAGCATTCGGCCCGTGCGGTCATGTATTAAAACAATATACATTTTTTGGTTTGTGCGTATCACTGTGCTTCTACATTCCGTCAGCGGGTATTTGTTCTGGTTTGGATGCTGTCAACCACTTCTGTAGAAGCCAACAGTATAAACATTAAGGTAAGTGCATGATCATTGTTTGATTTACCGCTAAGAGTATTTTATCGCAACACTACCCCCAAGTCACAGTCCACTTGCTCTAAGGAAATAATCTGGGGTTTCACGCTTAGTGTAAATGTTCCCATTGTTTCTCCAACACCGGGGTTGTTTTTTATATTTTCTATTATTACTTGGTTGTGCGTTCTACCTGGGTGGAGGTTGACGGTAAGGGTGATGATTGTCCATCTGAAATGACAGAGTGTCTTAGGTTTTTCAAATGAATGTACTTTGTTATTTTACCGTTGTCTACTACTGCTATGTTTTTATCTGATATTTTCTTAATTTTTAATGGTCCTAAATTTCTGGGTGCTGTTTTATGTCGCTTACTTTGAAAGTTTTTCTCATACACGGTTTGTCCTATTGAGAATTTATTTGCGTCGGTATTTTTGTTTCGGGTTGTGGTGATACGTTCCTTATCGTTATCTAATTTATCTTTTACCTTGTCATAAGTTATTTTTCGTTTTCTTTGTGGTCTTTCGCATATTGTTGATATACTTCCTTGTTATAGTGTATGTCATAGGGATTTCGTGAATCTGAATGTCCTAATGTTAATTCTAAGGGTGTAAAATTTGTTGATGAGTGAATTGTATTATTATAGGCGATTAGTGCGTATGACATTAAATTGGTTATATGTTCCTTTTTATAATTTATTCTTAATAATCGAATTTGTTCTAACAGGGTTAAATGTAGTCGTTCAATTAGTCCGTTTGATTCAGGGTGGTTTTCCGTTATGAAATGAATTTTTATTATGTGAAGTTCTAAAGTGTTTTGTATTGTCTCATTTTTAAATTCGCTACCATTATCTAGAGTTATTGATTCGGGGGTTCCATAAAATGTGGAATATTGTAAAAATCCTTGGGTCACGTCAATGCTATTTTTGGATGTGATTGGTATTGCTTGGCCTATTTTTGTGAATGCGTCTACAATTGTTAGATAGTTTTATGTTTCTACTACTAGAGTATCGGCATGTAGTTTTTGAAATGGTTTGTCGGGTGTTTTGGTTAACATTAAGGGTATCTTTGGGGTTTCCTATCGTATTTCGCTTTGTCAAATAATTCACATTGGTTAATGAAATCTGTGGTCAATTCTTTCATGTCTTTAAAATAATAAAGTCTTACAAGTTGCTTTATTGTTTCGTTAATTCCACGATGGTTGGTTTTTCCTTCGTGTTGATTCCTAATTACATCGTTTATTTCGTCAGGGTTGTCTAATGTTATTAATTTTCTAGTACATCTGATGAGTTCAGGGCCAGAGTTATTGAATAATTTAACGTATAATTCTGAAAATCTTTGGTATAAATGTTCGGTGTTGAAATAAAAATAAAATCGTTTTTTCTTGGGGGTGTACTCTTTTAGAATTTTAATTATTTGTTCCTCGTTGTCATCTTTAGTTATTTGAATTTGGTATATCTTTTAGTTATCTACTTTTGTATATTTTACGGCATTGGGGTTATTTAAAACTTCGGTAATTATAAATTGGTTGGGTTTCATATCGATTGCTTCGTTTAAAATTTTAATCGCGTTTTTAGGTTCTTCGTTTTGTATCGAATGTATCGTGTCGATCTCGTATGGATCTTCCCTTATTTCTGCTTCGTCTACGTTTCCTATAATGGATTCCGTTTCTAATGCATTGAGTTGGATTCTACTTAAAGCGTCTGCGTTGTTGTTATAAATTCTCTTTTTGTATATAATTTCGTAATCGTACTCTTCGAGTCTGATTCTCCATCGTTGTAATTTTGAATTCGGTTCTTTCAGTTTGCATAACCATACTAGTGGACTATGATCGGTGTATATGTAAAATTTTCTTCCATATAAGTAAGGTCTAAAATATTTTGTTGCCCAAATTATGGCTAATAATTCTTTTTCTATGGTGCTATATTTCTGTTCGGTTTTGTTTAGGGTTCTGGATGCGTAGCTGATGGGTTTATCGCTACCTACTTTTCCTTGGCTCAATACTACGCCTAATGCTACATTCAATGCGTCTGTCGTCAGTATAAATGGTTTTGAAAAGTCTGGGTATTCTAATACAGGGTGATTTATTAATATGTTTTTAATTTTGTCTACGGCTTTAATGAATTCCGGAGTGTGTTCAATTTCGTTTCCCTTTTTTAAACAGTTTGTCAGGGGTTTGGTTATCTGAGCGTAACCTTTAATGAATTTGCGGTAGTAACCACTAAGTCCTAGAAATCCTTTAATTTCTTTGGTTGTTTTTGGTAATGGGTAATTTAGAACCGCATTTGTTTTGTCGGGATTTGGCATTACTCCTTGGGGTGTTATTACATGTCCTAACAATAATACTTCTTTTTGTAAAAATTCACTTTTGTCTAATTGTACTTTGAAATGTGCTTGTCTAAGTCTTTCAAATACTTCTCTTAATCTTTCTGTGTGTTCTACCAATGATGTGGAATAAACTATGATGCCGTCAAGGTATACAAGGCATTTTTCATTGTGTATTCCTCGTAGTATATTGTCCATGACTCTCTGGAAAGTAGCGGGTGCGTTCTTTAATCCAAATGGCATTCGTTTGTACTCGTAATGTCCTCTAGGTGTGCTGAAGGCTGTTTTTGATATATCTTTTTCCTCCATCTCTACCTGATGCTATCCTGATGTTAGGTTTAATGTTGAAAAATATTGGCATTTGCCTAATTTGTCTAAAATTTCGGTTATATTTGGTAGTGGATATTTGTCATCTACCGTTTTTTCATTTAACTTCCTATAGTCTATTACCATTCTGTACTTTCTCTTTCCGGTTGCGCCTAATTTCTTAGGTACTATTAACACGGGGCTGCTCCATGGTGAGTTGGAGTGCTGGATTATGTCTTGGTCTAATAAGTCTGCTACTTGTCTGTCAGCTTCTTCTTGGCTTGCATTAGGTAGTCTATATGCTTTTGTAAAGATTGGCTTATTGTCTGTTAGCTCGATATTATGTTTTACTGTGTTGGTGAATGTTAATGGTATTCCCTCGCAATGGAATATGTCGCAGTATTCAAAACATAAGTTTTTGATTGCTCTTTCTTCTTCTTGATTGATATCGGTATTGAAGCGGATGTTAGTTAAATTTTCTCTTAACATTTTGTCATGTTCTATTGGGTTATAATCGTTTTCTAAATTTTCGTCTATTTCCAACTCGTTAAAATTTAGTTCTTCTACGTTAATTGGGTCTGTCAATGATAATTCTACGGGAAAGTCGTTTGAATTTAATATCGTTGTGGTTGCATAATTATCTTTTATTTGCACTAAGGCAGTTGGGGTTTCTACTCCTTGTTGAAATGTCATATGATTTATTATTCCTAAATTTTTGTTAGATTTTACTGGGATTTTTATTTTTCTTTCCGTTCGGGGTTCTATAGTGTATTTTTGTTCTGTTTGTGTGTTTTGAAATTTAATGGGGATTTTTCCGTATTTCGTCCTTAATAAGCGATTTTTAATGTCAATGTTGGCTCCTAATTTTTTTAGAAGGTCCATTCCGATTAAGCCGTCATATCTGTCGTTAAATTCGAATACACAAAATTTATGTTTCATTTTAACATTAAATGTTCTCGGTAAAGGTATATTAGCTACGAATTGTTGTAGTGTTGTTTGATGGGCTGTTTTAATTTTAAATGGTTCTCTTTCTACATAAGCTAAATAATGTTTTTCCACAGTTCTGGGGCTAATTAATGTTTTTGAGGATCCGGTGTCGATTAATAGTTGGAATTCGGCGTGGGGTATTTCTATGTATGGTAGTACTAAGTGATTTATGTTATTTAAGTTTATTAAGTTTGGTTGTCTATGAATTGGTCCATTTGAAAATTTGAGTTCGAGTTTTCTTCGTCGTACTCCTCGTAAGTTTCGTATTGTTCGTCGCGTTCGTAAGTTTCTGCATGGTTTGATTCATTGTTCGTAGTTGTCTCAATGTAATTATTCTGCTCAGGGTCAAATTTTTCTACTTCTTGGTGAAATAATTCTTCTGATGTGAAATTGCGTTTCTGATGAGGGTTTGGTCGGATATGTGTTATTTTTGTATTTTGTCTGGTGTTACCAGATGAGGTATCCATTGGTGTTGGTTTAAAATAATTATTAGGGTTGTTGTTATTCATGGGTGTATTTTTATTGGGGTTTGCGTTGAATGCTAGTCTTTGTTGGTTTAAGTTTTGATTAAATCTTGGTCGGAATGCGGGTTTCGTAAAAGTTGGGTTAAACGTTGGTTTTGGAAAATGTTTATATTGATTATTAAAATTTGTATTGTTGAAGCTTGGGTTATTAATTCGCAGTTGATTTGTTTGTGCGTTGAAGGGTGTGAATTTTTGTTGAGGGATTGCTTGTCTTGTGGCTTGTATGGTTTTTATTGGTGAATAACCTTTATTTGCGTTGGGGTTGTATAGTCTGTTGCGGTAATATATGACATTTTCTTCTTCTATTACTAGGTTCATGGCTTCTTCTAAATTTTGGGGTCGTTGGAATCTGATCTTATCCGATAGTCGTTCTGGTAAAGCGTTTGTATACGTATCCAGTGCCATTTTGTTATACATTTTTGTTTTTAAATGTCGAACGTTTTGATCGGGTTCTTCGATTTTTAATTTGATTAGTATTAAACTTCTCACGTTTTGGCATTTCATTCCGAATTGGTAGGGGGATTGATTGTGTTCCATTCTAAGGTTTATTAGGTCTCGTACCAGGCATTTTATGTTACGTTGGTCTCCAAAATATGCAATTAGTAGTTGTTTAAATTGTTCCCATTCTTGTAAATCGTCCCTACTGGCGATTAAGGTTAGTGCCCTTCCGGTTAGTTTACTTATTACCAAGCGTATAAGCAATGAATTCCTTTCGTTATCTCCGGGTTTGTAGAAGGTTTTAAGAACATTTCGGCTGCTCCAATGAAATTTCCAAGATGCGCCTGCGTGCCATCAAATATCTGTATTGTCTCCAAATAGAGTCGCATTTCTGTGCTACTCATGTTGGTTAAGGGTTGTTTTCGATTTTGGGTAATTTAAAAAAAATATTTTTTTTTTGAATTGAGGTTTATTTCGCTATGTATATCGTTATTTTTGCTTCGAATTTGTTAATTTTCCGCTTGGGTTGGGTAATTTTGAATTTGGTAAAATTGGGGTTGATTGTCTATTTATAACGTTATTGTTGATTTAGTTTTTTAATTTTTCATTTAGGTTGGGTAAATTCAAATTTTGTAAAGATTGAGATTTATTTTGCCATTTTCAGCGTTATTTTTGGTTTGGATTTGTTAATTTTCAGTTTAGACTGCGTCGGGTTATTTTTAGAATCGTAATTGCTGTTACTTGTGCTTAGTTACACAGTGCGGTAATAAATGTGTTTGATTTATACTTCGATAATGTTGATTTAATTACCGTAGTCTTGAATTTGCCTGTTTCTATCTTGCGGTTTTAATTTGTCTTGAGTTTGCTTAAGTTTCTGCTTTCTGAAGAATAGTTTCTCGCGGTATTTACTTTACTTTGTGTTAGTTCAGTTCTGTTAATTTGCAATTATATCGGTTTTAATTGAGTTGCATGAAGGTCTAGTTCGTCGGTTTTGTATTCTAATTATAACTTGCAGGTAAATTACCTTTGCACTTTATCGTTGCAATTTAAATACTTAAGTTATGTCTCTTAAAGGTGTAGTCACGTTTCTTGGTAATTACGTGCGTGCTGAATAACATATGACTATACTTGTTGAGGTAATTAACACTTACAGGTGTTAATAGGAATTAAATACTTCACTTCCGTACTCACTGAATGCTTGCATAAATGATACGTCTAATTATTTTTAGATATCTCGGTGATGCATGACTTGTAATTGAAACTCTCCGTATTGTAGGTTTTAAGCGTTTTAATTATAGCTTTTACGATGACCGTTTAACTTTACTCAGTATTTGTACTGGGATAATGCGATAAAGAGTAATTTTAATAAAAAACGTTTAGTTTTTTATTCCGTGTTTGTACTAAGATAGTTGCAATTTTACGCGCTTTTATTATTCCGTGATGGATTTAATAATGCAAATTGCGTTACTTTAGTATTGTACAAAGATTCTGAAAGTTATAGCAATTCTCTGAGTTTTTTAAGTGTGTAATAAATTATGCTTCTTTCGCGAACTTTGCTTATCTTAGGTGCTAGATTGCACGCTGGTTTTAAGTTACCGTAGTTTCAATTATTGCAGAGTGTTTTTGCTGTAATTTATACAGTATTATAGAGGTCAATGGTTTAAATAATCGTTCCGTAATTGCTTGTTTGAAAAATTACCTTTAGCTTTGGAGTAAATTGGCGTTTTGTCTTTTAGTTTACCGGATTAAAGCGTGCGTTTGAATCGCGCTAGTTAATGTTTGTTATTTTGGTATTAGTGGATGTGCGTCCGTTATTTTTGGTTTATTTTTGAGTTTGTTCTAATAATTGTGGTAAGAATCTTTTAAATATCAAGTCTCATTTGCTTTTAAAAAAAATCTCTTTTAAAATTCAAGTTTTTTTAAACATTCGTCTCATAAAATACAGTCTCGTTTTTTTGAAAATAATTCCTCTTTGTAACTATTTTCAAAACAATATTGACATAAAATACAATTCATAAAATACTAATCAAATAATAAAATAATAAACTAGCATATATCAATTATAGTTTGTGGTATAAATTGGTATAAATGGAATGAACTTACATTAATTTCATCTGTTTTTTTTGTGGGCTCGATCGATGCTGTATCTTGTCCACGTTGGTTTGTTGCTGGAGTTAGACTATTTTTGTTCTTCCTCCAACCTGGTTTGGGTTCTGTCAAAATTGCGATTTTTGGATTTTAGTGCCCTTTTGACATCCGTTACGACTGCGCCAGTTAAGGTTCGGGCCTTTGGAGCTGTGTTTTTAAAAAACAACTTGAAACACCTAACAAATTTATATTTAATTTGAAACAGAAATTACAGTGAAATTTAGAATAACTTGTTCATAATAACTTTAATAAAAAATATAATTAATTGTACTGGGCGAGTAGTCTAGGTAGACAACAATGCAAAAGCTGTAATACTCAGAATGACTCGATTGAGTAGCTTGAACAACGAAGTATGGAGTTCGAAGACTGACTGCCGGGCCTTGAGCTCCCGGGCTTTTTATAATAACCTACCCCTCACACGGCTGTGGGAACTTGCAGATCTCATGTCTGCGTTTCTCTTAATTGTACACTTTATTACAATGTAACAATCTTAATTCTAAGTAATTGAGGTGTGTTGACCGCCTGTGACCTGCCACCTGCAGTATCACTGCCCTCTCGGATGCAAAGTTGCATTCCGTTATCATGAACTGTCGATAACCTCTCTGGGTTATCCTTGTATTACAATGTTGCAATAAACTTATACTTTATTTAACAATTTCTAATAATTCCTATTAGATTCAATATATTCAATACATATATATTCAATACATATATATATATATATATAATTAGGGGATACATAACTTGCGCCAAGCAAAATAATAAGAAAATTGTTTTACTGAATTTAAATATGTCTGACCGTTTTAAAGATATACAGCGAAATCCAAAAGGCCAAACAATATTTATGGAATTCCTTTGGTTAACAAGAAAGTATTGGGGATGATGAAAGATGAGAATAATGGGCGCATTATAACCGACATTATTGGATTACGATCTAAGATGTATGTGACGAAGATTTATAATACGGCAGAGGGGGCCGAATTCTCACATTTGATAGAAGAAGATGAATCACGATCACTTGCTCTCCAAAATTTTGGTGAAGAAGATCAAGGGTGTTAAAAAATCTGTAGTAAAAAGCAGAATCACGTTTGAGGATTATGTTAGATGCCTGGAAGGGCTTAAACATGTATCTTGTAACGCAGAACTTAATTCAGCTCTTCAGACAGGTTAGACAAAGTGGAATAATACGCAAATTTCTGAAACTTTAAAGGTGTTTTGAATGTTATACTTAACAGCTTAGTAGTTGGGATTTGTTTCAGAAAAGCCACGTTTCTCAACTTCTTGGGAATAAATTGAAACCCACAAATGAGCGATTTGGATTATGGCTGTTGGCAGAAAATATGTGCAACAATAATCTGGTGACAGGTATTGGTAATGTTTGTTATGTCGAAGGCGAACAGATGCTAACTGGCGGACTACACACACCAATTACAGAACCATTTTGTGACATTATAATAATGTTGGTTAAAATTTGCGACCTTTCTGACGCAGAACAAACATCTGCAAATAAAAGGATGTTTATTCTAAAAAAAGAAATTTGTGGTGCATTTAACAGTTATCTACGAAGAAAGTTCGACCGATTCGTTTCCGCGAGGCATGGTGTTAAAGCTAAGCTTCCGTTTTTTCTGGAAAGCACTAACAAGATGGGCCAGAGAGTAAAAGAAATTATAGGAAAAGAAGACCTCGAATGCATTAATAAAATATTCCAAAATCCTATATGTGTTCCATACCAAGTAGAACTAGCAGATGTTAAGTTGAAAACTTTATTGCACGAACTACCAGATATATTAGACGAACTCGAAAAAGATTATTTCTATCTTTTTGACATGGATGTAACCCAAGATTTTGCTGGCATATTTAGCAAGATGGAGATGTGTGTAATAATTACCTAATCAACCGTCCGTCGAGGGCCTGTAAAGACCAGTCAAGACGGTTAATTAAGGCCAGGCAGACTAAACTCAGCGGCGTAGGTCGTGGTTCAAACTCTTAACTAAACCCTTGCTTGTACTTACCAAATATGCGATATGGATAAAAATCATCGATACATATCTTAACAATTTATAATAAACATGGGCGCCAATCAGCGGAAAGGCACTGATACCTAATAAAAGTAATCATGAAATAAACTTCATAGTTTAGAAAAGAAATAACATTTTATTATACTATCGACTGTCCGGAAAAGCAGATATATACACAAATAAATAAACAGTCTTGAACTCGAAATGAAATAGGGCCTACAGAGCCCACTATTCCGACATAATATAAACGTAATTCTATCTAACCTAATTGATATCTAGGGACGTGCACGTCGTCACATATACCTAATCTTTAGCCTAACTAGGATTAACTTAAGATCTTTAATTATATTAACAAAAGCACTGTGAAACACAACTATGCATTACTGTCTTTACAACACGGTATCCGTATGTACAGATTAAATCAAGGATTCCATGGGTTAATACCGTATGCTCTCTTCAATGATTATTTTTGGAACACGCGAACGTAATTTAATGTCAATATAATTCACAAAAACAGACCGGACTATAGCTCGCAACACGGCTCCCGCACCCCGTCTTTAGCGACTATAGGTAGAACGAACATACATTTCCGCGATCAAAAGTAAACAGTATCAACTGGTCTATAATAATTAACCTTTACAACACTACAAAAGTTTGACACGTAAATCCGAAAAGCTTTCTTTACTGAGCTATTAACAAAGGTTAGTTCACGTCTTTATTACGTTCCAATGACCGGTAGTTGAAGCAAAGGAATTTTCTTTTAAATAACCCTAAGCAATAGCACACCGTCGTAGCGTCTATGTAGAATTAAAGTAATCCTTCCTACAAATTAATAAGACGCTACAAAAGAGACGCAGAATCGAAATAAAACTCATAGCAAAGGGTTGCTTTGCATTATTAAAAAATGTCATCCAACAAAATAAATACTCACGTGTTCTAAGCACACACATAAACACGTCTGTCCCCAAAGACCACACACCAAAAAGCCAAGAATCATTGCTGTTTCTTTACATCTGCAACCACATTCCTGCAAAACCCCAATGAATTCGTCCGGTCCTGGGCCATAGGCCGCACCATATGTTTAAATACCAGAAACTAAACCCTCTCACTACATTGTATTGTAAATATTATGCGATCTCAGGTACCGTAGATGTATAACGAAAGCTTTTTAAAATATAGAAGAATTCGCTTGTATGAGGTTATTCCACCACGGTGTATGCAGGCTTTGTAAACGTACATATAATTCCACCACGATTCGTGAAATATACAAGTGATAATTAAATTGTGTCAACTATTAATACTATAAGAATTGGTACGCAGTAGCGTAACATTATATAAAAAATAATTATAAAATTTATGCTCAACAAAGCGATTGAAAATCGGGTTGTTACATGTGTAATTATTTAAATGCAAAGCATAACTTTTGCTATAAGGGAGAATACGAAGAAAAGTGTAATATTATAGTTGACAACGATAAAACTGCGGGAATTGATTGTTTAACATGGGTTACAACCAATGCAAGACTTAAGATATACAACAAATTTGTGTGTCAGATAACAAGTCCTGGCGTTAATAAACAACTTGGCAATCATATAGTAGATTTTTTACATTGCCCAGATGTACCTACGTTTAAGGGAAACTTTTGCGTCTACTTTAGCCAAAGAACATGGTATTACGCGATTGGAAGCGACAATATAGAACTGTACAATTGGAAGCTGTGTCAGTGCGGAACGGGTGTATAAACTCTTAAAAGACTGTTTAACCTTATTGGAAGATAGTAAGTTATACTTCCTAAAGGCGCCAATCTACTCGGTACCACTTGCCAAAATGTGGAGTAAGCTATCGGACAAGCTACAAAATAACTGCTGTTTAGTGTATAATAACCTACTACAGTACGTGTATTGGGGGAATGGCAATACAAAGAAATTGACGGGCTTGCAAATTAAATTGTCCGAAAAACCAGAGGAAAGGAAAAAATTGATAAAGTATGTGCTTTCGGCTTTTAGTTTTAACTATTTACCTGTAAATTATTTGGAGATAGTAGAGGAGGAAGATAGCCAAGATAAAATAAAAATCTTACACAAGTGCTACATTAAAGCAGGTAGTACATATTTTACACAATCTGCAACACCATATTCTACAATTCCAAAAGAAATAGTCATTTTGGAATTCGGATTGATAGATACGCATAACATTCGTCCAGAGGTTGTACGACAACGCGTAAATATTGGTAGTAAACTTTATCCGTTTGAGCTAAAGGAAATTTCCCCATTATGTATACCATACGCTGTAAGTGGAAGGAAAAGACAACTGGAATTAGAGGAAATGGATGCAAAAAGGCGAAAATTGGACTAACATGGAAAACACTGCGACAATACGCGATCAATACAAAGATGTGTTAGACAAGGAACATCTTATTAGAGAAAATTAGGAAGAATTAAAAGATTATTTTATGTGCCGATGGACTGACCTAGATACATTTGGTTTCTACAAGTTGTATGCAATTGTGGTTAGTAAAAAAGACTCTTTTAGTTATGTAGGCGTCCTTGCGGAAAAGGATGGTACTAAATCCGTATATTTTTTAAAAGGTTATTCTAAAAACGTATTTATCAAAATGGTAGATAACATAGACGATCTAAAGAATGCGGGTTTCGTAACCTTTGCGTTCACCACACGCAAAGGGGGTCGGTTAAACATTGTATATTTGCCTAGTAAAGAACCTTTCGGATCATTTAAAACCGAGGGTCTTACAACCTATAACAACCATATATTTCCAAAAGTGGTGGACATGCAACTATGCAACAGTGAGTGGGAGAATAAGGATTTCCTCCAATACCGACAAGAAAAAGTCGCTCGAGCTAACAAGATACGTATGCAAGATATAGTGGGAGAGCCGCGATTAAAAGATTGTCACAAGCTGCAAGAATTACACGAAGGAATAGATCTAGTTGTCCTAGGATCAAAGACATTATATTTAGAAACAAACTTCGGTACATTTTACAATTCGAAAACCTAGACAGTCTCGATGTATCAAACTATTGGCTAGAAAAGGAGATAGAGGACTTGGGTGTCGATTTAAATTTTAAGCTGCAAATAAAATTAGATAAAATTAAAACCGCCCCAAACAAACATAAAGAAAGGACTGTCTTCTGTGTATAACTTTGTATTAAAATTAAGTTTAAATGGCTCCATGCTTGGCATTAAATTTCAAGTTTTGTTATGTATAATGTCAGAATAAAAATTTTACAATAGTATTACATAGCTCTTTATTTATAAAAGGCTATGACATCACCACCAGGGATGTGTCTGGGGCGTACACGAAGGAAGCGAAAGTTAATAGTCACCAAGCATCTAATTCTTTATTTAGATGGTATCGAGTACTTGCCGGTGTATGTATCCGGAGTAAAAAACACGATTTGTACACGCAGATTATTAGTAAAATTAGTTTATCGAGCGAAGATGACAAGCGTAACGTCATCCCTGAAAGCATATCAATCCATGCATGGGGGGCATAAAGATGTAAGATAATTGTTTGATTTTGTAAATCTATTGTATATATTAGTTTTAAGATTCCATAATTTTTAAGTTTTTCTCCCACCTACCAAATCCTTCCTGCCTTGATTCTGGTTGACAGAGTATATGTGTTACCTCCACGTGGTGTTCGCGGGGCACATCGGTTTTAGATTTCTAGGGGAATGGTTGAGTAGAGCTTATGTTTGGGTAGTGAAAAAAGGTTCTAAAGATGTAGTTAAATAAAGATGGTGCAAAAATTAGAGATTTGGGGTCTATAAAGTGTAACTTTGTGATCCATTTACAGGTTTGGGGTCCCTAGAAAAATCTAATATTAGTTGATACCAAAAAAAGATATATTTATCTTAAAAGAGTGACTGCCCCGCGGATAATAAACACAATATACCACCTGTCGACAAAAAAGACGAATTTAATGGGGGTCCAATATTATAATTTGTTGGTAGTAGGTAGTCCTACTGTACTGTAAGCGAGAAAGACGCGATTAAAAAGATTAAAGTGGTCTCACGAAGTGTAGTTAAGTAAAACCGCGGGTGCTACAACCTATAACGAGCATATATTCCCAAAAGGGGTGGGCATGCAGCTACGCAACAGTGCGTGGGAGAATAAGGATTCTCTCCAATAAGAAATTAAAGTTTTCATGTACGTAGCACCAGTCATTAGGTAATGGTAGAAATGTTTAACCTATAAAGGCGATTATTAATTGTGGTTTAGAAAAATATTAGTTTTCTTGGACTAAATAAAATAGCTTAGACTGATTAATGTATATGGCTACATATTCTCGTACACATCCACAAACATCTGCTTACGTCCACATACAAACATGGTGATGCCGGTAGTTTTTGTTTAACATCTAGTAGGAAAGATACGATAGGTGTTAGTGTGTGGAAGCCCATAGGATCGTTGGATTCAAAAGGAACGGTGCGGCGAAATGTATGGCGGTTCCCTTTAGAATAATCGAAAGTGGTTAATCGATCGTATTAGAGGTTTAAATATGCGAAAGTGTAAAAGCCTACACGAGCAAAATTTAATTATCCGACAAAAAAGTGCGCAATGTGCTATACTTATAAAGAAAGTATAGAATAATGCTTTGCAGTGGTCCTAGCAGTAAAAAGGACGACTGACTTTTTCTAGCAACTACAACAATAACAATAGCGCACAGAAGGGGTATGCATGTATTATACAGTGCACTGTTGCTATAAAATATGTTAGTTTACGAGTAGCTCGGATGTGTAATTGATCACGACTTATAGATCCCTCGGAGGTTTAAAAATTCCTAGACCATTGTCGTTTGAAAAATGTTTGGAAATTATCAGAACGCAAGCGGTTCGAAGTATAAGTTAGATGGTTGATTAACCAAGTTTTTTCTACCTTTTACGAGAGAATCGGAAGTTGACAGACATCTAGCATCTAATTCTCTATTTAAGCGATATCGAGTACTTACGGGTTCTAGAAATCATTACGTGCAACCGACCGCTATGCGGAAGATTTGGTTCTAGGAAATGAGCAACCTACGAAAGTACGGAGTATTTGGTATTAATCCTAATTGATTTAGTGACCGCGTTTGTCTACTCTTCGAGTGTCTTCGACAATCTCGATTGTTTCCAAAGAAAATATTCAAGCCTACAATTTCCGAAATATGACGTAGAAGTTATTTAAAATTAAATTGCTTTATTAGTAAGTATCTTGTAGACAACAAGTTGGTATTCCCTTAGTAAAGGTTTAAAGTGTTTATTAAAATTTGTATTTCCCTAAATACGCAGTCGATGATGGTTGCTAGAAAATACCTTGCGTGAATCCCCAGCAATTATACGTCAATTTTTGATGCACTGTATTCAAACATAATTAATAGAAAGTCCATTGAAAAGAAATTATATACAGCTTTCACATGTAATTCGGGGCGCTGATGACGTTAGAAACACATTACATTGGAATGTTTTTACATTATTCTCATATTGTTAGATTAACGACAATATGTCTTATTGACCGAAAACACTTTTCCTCTTTTTTACATTAATCTCTTTTTGCTATAGGTCTTTTTTAAACAACTCATTAATTTCTCTTTTTTGTTACAGGTTACTTTAACCTGCTTGGATTTGGTTAAACGAAGAAAATAATGTTATACTTTGTAAAAATTGTAATTAGTTTATTAAACTGTAAATCGGATAAAATAAATTATTAAATTTTTGCGTGCTTAATTTATTTATGTTAATACTGCTACGTGTTTGGTTAAAAGATTGTAGATATTAAAAAGGATAGCTGATTAGAAATCGACATTGATAAAAAAAAATCTTAAAATTGGGATAGCTCCGTGGGGGATAATGCTATTTAAAAAATGCTTAGAGATTCGGGTAGCTGAGAAAAATCTAATATTAATTGATACCAAACAATATAGATTTATATCGTGGGTGGAAATGTGGAGAAAGATTTATCTCGCATAGGGTGTATGTGTAACTTTGTAAGGGGTGGTCCGATTTTAAATCTGTTTGCAGATTCGGATTCTACGTAAAATTTTAGACTAATTTGATGTATTGCATGACTAAAAAATGTTTAAGAACGCTCTGAAATCGCAACAGGTAAGTAATCTTGAAATCAGGGTAGCTCCTTAGGATGATGCTATCTAAAAAATTTAAAGAGATTCAGATAGCTGAGAAAATTTTAATATTAACTGATACCAAACAAGATAGGTTTATTTCGAAAGATGCAATGGCTAGTCGAAGAAACTATTTGGTTCAGAATGTTAGCGGTAAAAAAATCTTAAAATGAGGGTAGCTCTTTGGGGAATGGCGCTATCTGAAAAATTCTTAGAGATTCGGGTGGCTTAGAAAAATCTAATATTAATTGATAACAAGCAAGATAGGTTTATCTCGTAGGTGGAAATGTGGAGAAAGATTTATCTCGCGGGTGGAAAGAATGGGGGTGTGACGTAATCAAAATGGTTGGGATAAAAAATTCTACAAGGCGGTCCATAGGGAGAGCAGGAGGAGATTCATCTCCACATTTCCTCCTTATGGGAATTTACATGTAAATTTGGTCCAGATGTGTGTGGAAATGTGGATGCTGGTGGAAATGTGGCGGCTGTATTCCTATATTCCTACTACTAGACTTGAATACTATAGTGCTTTTCTGAATAACTCGATCATAATCTTCTCTCGGGTTTGATGAATTAACTACCCTTCTTTGCTGCATATCGTATCCATTACCATTCGACGTTAGCAGAAATCCTCGACTTGAAGATCCACGTCGAGTATCAGCATCTTCACGCTCTAAACGTCCGAAGCGGTCGATGGGCATTTTAAAACTGTGTAATTACTTACAGAGCTCACTGTATTATACCTTCTTCTCTCAACTCTTCTATTATGCACATCATCTCGTTATTGTTCTTTTCGCTAGTATTTCCAGCTCGGTTGGATGTGATCAGTAATTTTAACAGATCGATTAATTCATGTAGACATATTGCACACGATTGGAGTATAGACTTTTATATATCTGAGTGGGTAGACCTAACTCCCGTTTCTTCGGAGAGGATGTTAGTTTTGAACTCCTTCGAAATTTCATTAGATTTTGCATCACATAATTTTCAACCTTTTTATTATTTGTGGGAAACTCGTTTAAATCTTGCAACGTGTATGGGTTAAATTTTCTTTTAAAACTCATTGTTGACTTTATCATGCCCAAGTAATTCGGTAAATCTTCGTTCAAGTTGAAGTCGCCATGTTCAGGTTTAACGTCTTTATAAACCAGCAGATTGTATAGACCTCTATAGACCTCTACGTGTGAGAGTTCAAATGCACTTTGACGTTGATTATTTAGGCATTCGTAAAGCTTGTCGCATTTTCTTCTTACTTGTCGTATTTTCCTTTTTAAAGTGCTAATATTATCCATCGTGCCTTCTCCGTTTCGCTCGATGCTTTAATTCGCTACACTTGCGACTTTGATTGAGATAGCGATGGTAATTCGTGCAGATCCCATTTTCTGAATGCTGCCATTATACCTGATTGATCCTGCATCTCTGACAGCAACGAAGTTCTGGCATAGTCGCTTAATGTAATGTGAGGCACCTCCCATGAAATACGTTGTATTTTGAATGTCATTGTATTTTCAATCGACTTGTAACAGTTTACATCAGATTTGGATCTGATTAAAATCAGTTCTTGAGGCATGTTGACGATAGTTTTCTTGTAATCTTCGAAAAACCCAAAAATGATTTTAAGCGGTACAACACAACTATACCGTCCATCTTGGAATACAGCATCGGATTTTTAACCAGTGTGTGCAATAGACTTTGTTTCTGCTTCTTCTAGTGATATCAATCACTTGATGGTTCGAGTAATCCCCGGATTCCTGCACATCATCATCATCATTAAGTCTTCAGTCCTGGAACTGGTTAGTCGCGTACCATCATTGTTTCCTATTCTGAACTAACCTACACATTTCCTGAAATTTGGTTAAAAATTTTTAAAAATTTTCTAAATTTGGGGGAAAAATTTTTCTTTAATTTCCCCAAAAATTTTTAAATTTTCCTTTTTTATTTTTAAATTTTTTTTTTTTTCCCTTTTAAACTTTTTTATTTCCCATTTCCTTTTTTTTTTCCCTTTTGCTTTCATCCCCTTTTCCTTTAAAACCCACTTTAAAGCCCATTTCCCTTTTTCCCCTTTTTATTTTTTAATTTTTCAACCCCAAAAATCTTCTTTCCCCCTTCTTTTTCCCATTTTTTCCCTTATATTTTTTTTAAATTTTTTAAATTTTTCCCAAATCTTCATTTTCCCTTTGGGTTTTTTTTTAAAAGTTTTTAATTTGGTTTTTCCCTTCGAAAACCATTGTTTTGCTTCCTTAATTTTCCACTTTATATTAAAAATTAAACTTTCAGGGGGTATGGGTTAATTTTAATTTCATTGTTTGCTTATTTTTCCATTTAAGTAAATTGTCCATAAAAATCCTTTTTAGTTTATTTTTAAAAAGAGAAGTAGGGGTTTCAGGGAATTAGGTGAGAATAAAATCAATGGAGGTAATAACCAATCCCAAAATGGTAAATCAAAGGGTAAATGTGCTTAAACATGTGTTATTTAATTTAACTACAAGAATTTGGTTTTGGCAATATTCTCGAATAATGTTATGTGTTTAAAAGATTTCTGGAAAACCATTAATTTCGGGCAAATCCTCTAAGTGTTGGGATCTTGTAGCCAAGGTTGCTTACCCTTCAGAATCTGGTAAAATAGGGCATAAAATTAGAAAACAATAGAAGGGACCGCAATATCCATGCTTGGTTAAGAATTTAAAGGGAATATGTAGGCTAGCTCAGAATATAAATAATTGAGGTCGTGTACAACCGTTTTGAGACGGAAAACCTATCGAAAAAATTAAGCACAATAATTATATTATATAAACCAACTTAAGTTGTTGGTTAAATTCTAACTAATTTGGCTTGCGAAAAGATAAATTGGAAATATATTAAATCGTTAAATGGTTAAGGTTTAACCTTATCCACAGTTTGTTACCTCCCTCAAAACCACTAAAGGTCGGAGAAAATGCATATAACTTGTAAAACAATGAAAGTGATCGAACTGCATCTAGGCAAAACCACGCCTATGGGAAAGGAAACGAACATGAACAAGAAGAAAATTGTTGAAACATTGTTGGAGCGCACATACGCTATTAAATCGGGCATTCTGAAAGCAGACGAAAAGGTAGCGCCTTTGAAATGTGGCTTCAGATGTATGAGGAATTCATTGGACAGACGATTGTAACAAATAAGTTATAAAATAGTAGGGGAACAAGGTATCTGGGAAAAGAAAATGAAGGGCGGAATACCTAAGCCATTTGGGGAATAGATGGGATATTTTAAACAGAAATTAAGAAAAAGAGGTGATTAGCCTAGATGAATAGTTATAGATGCAAACCTGTGAAATTTGGAAATCTTAGGTTAGTTTCAGTAGGAACAGGTTGGTACGCGTCAACCAGTTCTAGGACTGAAGACCCTAATGATGTGATTTATTGTTTCGCTAATTTATAACTTCAACACATCTAATTTTACGTCCTAATTAAGCTTAAGTTAACCTTTTCAAAATCACCGTGGAGGTTTAACTCCCTTATTTGCACCTCATTATAACTTTTAATCCAAAATTTTAAAAGTTTTCTTCGTCTCCAAGTCTTCGACGACTTGACACCTCTACGTCGTATTCACCTCTGTTCTCAAAGTGTTATAGCTGTTCTTTATCAAAATCGATGGGAATTTTCCAATGCTTTTTATTTCGTTAACGCAAGTGTATGTTCCGGTAAAAATTCACCAATTCCCCAAATGGATCAACAAATCGTATGGTTATGTTGTCAATTTTGATACGCTTCATGGATAATAAATATGAAACTGTTAGGCTTTCTAGATTATACCGTGTCGAAGCTAAATTAAATATATGTGATTTCGGGAAAATATTCGTAAACAACTGTTGTAATTTTTTATTAGTTTCAAACCGTTGGAGTGGAAAGTTTAAGGGGATTCTGTGGCTACCAAATTAAAACATCCCTGGGGTCGTCTCCAAACCAGTCCGCCGACTGAGCCTAAAAGGGTTATTGTACTGACCCTGTTAAATATTAATACCAAAATTTACAAAGCCTACACCCGAATTTAAAGAACAGGTCCCTTGATTTGAAAGGGTTCGACTTCCTTGGGTCTAACCCTTTCTCGTCCGAATAAGCGCTGTTCGTTCTATCAAGCCCGCATCTGAATATTACATGCTTGCAGTCTCCGGCTTCTAAGCAGATTACAATTCAAGGTCTCCGTTATATTTTTTCATTTTGGAGGTGAACCTTGACAAAGTGTGTCCTGTCAGAACCCCGAAGTAATTCAACTGTTTGGTTAAACTCAACATTCTGGGTTCTGTTTTTGTAGACCCTTAAACGCTTTGTAAGTGTTGTCCTTGATCCCGTTTTCCATCTCTTTGGTGGGTGGCTCATCCATTCGTTAAATAGCTAGAAGGCAGCTTTTGACTTTCAAGAAACCGGTTTAGGGCCGATAAAGGCCCTTGGAGCATGTCTTGCGAGTTTACTGCATTTCATTTGGTCCGAACGCATCTCGATCAGATGCCCCATTTCTCCAAAATCTCGTTGCTCCGACCCTCAAAATTCTGACTGAAAGGTTGTTAATCTGTTATAGTCCAACTTATAACCACCAAGTTGTATGGGAGAAGGCCAAGAAGAGTTCATAACAGCAGTTTGGGCGTAAAACACAACGCCCTGTAATATTAGACCAGGCCAGTCTCTAGATTGCCAACTTCAAATTTCTGGATTTATTGTTCAGCCTTGGGCCAATACAAATGCATTGGTAGCTGGTTTGACCACCTAGTGACAACCAGTGTACCATTGTTTGGTCTTACCCCAAGCTTTGCCGAAGTCCTCAATATTTGCTAAAGAATTTCCACCTTGGTAAGTCCTTATTACTGCCACCATGTTGAGTTTGGAAGTCCAAGAATGATTCCCAAGTTACACCACTTGCTTGACAGGCCAATTTCGTTACCGTTAAAGAAGAGGGGTTTTATGCCCTAATCTTTTTGTTTAGGTAAAGGTATTTTGGTTCTTTTGCTGACTCGAAGACTTTCTCCAATTGTTTCACCTCTCATTATTTTCAGGGCTTCCTGATTAGTCCCTGAAAAAGTACACTACCTCATTAGGACTGCCAAATCATTAGAAACCACGAGGTAACCCTTCTCTTAGTCCAAACAGTTTGTCTTATAGGTTACCGAGGAACAAAACTCCCCCTGCGGTTCCCTCTGCCACCCCGGACTGCCAGGTAAAAGTAGTTTGTACTGCCAGGTTCCAAACATTAGTTATCCACTTACAGCAAGTTTCATCCATCCCAACTGATCGGTTGACCGGCAAGATGAACTAAAGGATGTGTTATCAAGGCCCCTCGATGTTAAAAAGGCTCCATTAAAGATTTCTTTTAAGCTACAGTTTTTCACCCTGGGGAACCAGATGGAAAAGTTGCTCTGTTGAAAGTCCTGCTCTAAAAGCAAACTGGTTCCGGGTGTAATGGTTGTTGCAAACCCCCCGTATGTGTCATGCGTTTTGACCTATAGGATTTTACCTGTGGGTGGTTCGTACGAGCAGGTTTAGCAATAAAGGCTACCTTTGTTCAAAATGTCTAAATGATTTGCCATTATGAATTGCATTATTGCTATACCTCTAGGACTGGTCCCAGCACTGCCCCATACTGGGTGGTGAGCATTTGCGTCACAATGACGAGGTGAGATCTATCAGCTCTGCAACTAGCCACCAGCTCCTCTAGTTCCCTTGAGGGCGGAAGGTTAAGGGAGTCGAACTGAAGATAGGTCGATCCGAGTATTATCTCTTTCAGCCCACCTCCGCCTAGTCCCACCTTGACCGCCAGAAGGTCTTCATGACAGAATTCTGTAAGCGGCAACCACTTAAGGTTGTTGTTTATTAGTACATAAGTCCTGGGTCTATTGATGTATCTACTATATACAAGTGCGCCACCGATTGAACCCAGTCCTAGCACCTTTTTCTTACAAACCCAAGGTTCCTGGATAAGGGCTATGTTGCAGCGTCCCATCAGCTCATATAGGGCTGCTGATGCTGCCCTACTGTGCTACAGGTTCACTTGGACCACCCTTATCATCAGGTGAATTGCCCTTGATAGGCTTCTCAACCTGTAATAGGCCTTGAACTTGGCTTGTTCAAGTACCTTATAAGATGCCGGGTCGACTGAAAAAGCCATAATAGCTCCTTCCTTATCAGCTTTTTGGGAAAGCATACGTCAGCCACCCGTTTGCAGACTGGGATTCTGTTTCTGAAGTCGGGTTCTGGCAACTTTCTCCTCGATGTCTCTGTCGGAAATCCATACTAACGCCTTTGGTTTCTTCTGGAGGTCCGCTGCGTCCACTACTTTTAGACACGCACCCCTCCCAAAGGTCACCCTTGGTCTCTACGTTGTGTATTACCTACCCCATAGCTTCTAGGTTAGCACGGGTCAGCTAGAGGACACCTTCGGCAAACCTTGCGCCCTCAATCTAAAGTTAGTTGATTCTGCCTGAGGGGGTGTAGAATAAAGCATCCAGAAGCATGTTCTGGACGCTCATCGAATGCCCCTTAGTCAAGACAGTCCGGGTTACGTCTGTTGTTTACCGCTACTCGCAATCCTCTAGCAGCAGCACTATACGACCGAATCTGCTTGTGGCTCTTGGGGCGTTTAGTTTGCTGCTGGGGTTCAGATGGTGGCGGTGTAGAAGTATCTGAACGAGGTATTTTATTGCCCCCGCTCTCCTTCCACACCGATACCTTCTTTGTAGACGGTTTTGACTCCGTCCAGGTCCCCGCTTCGACTTCCTTGGCTTGCATCAGCTTCCTTCGCTGAGCACCCGAAAGCCTCTTTGCTTGCCGTCCAGTGCCTGCAAGCTTCTTTATTGTATTCTCCATGTCTGGTGTATCGGACTCCGGTCTTGCAAACGGACTTGCATTCCAGGTCTACTCCACCTCCATAGATAAGTTCTGGTTGCCTGGGGGTCCTCCATTGTTGGTTCCACCTCTTCAGGTTCGGTTTTACTTTTGATTCTAATTGTATTCATAATTGTTCCCGCGAGTAAAGGGGATGTAAGTTGTCGCCATGCTAGGTGCCCCCTGTTGGCATGGAAGGCGTGAATAAAACGAGGTGCCGTCCTGTTCCCCGAGTTTTGAATCGATTGGGATTGATTAATTATCTAGCCACACATCCTTTGGGTTCGGTCCTACACCACGAAATTTAGGATTTCCAACGAGGCTGTATCCTCTTGGTCCGGGCGGTTAAACCAAGACCTCCACACCTTCTTGCCGGTGAAACATGACTGCGACAGTAGGAAAGGCGCGGTGTGTCGGTGTTGCAGAATTGCCTCGCCGGCATTGTTTATCTCAGTGAAGGCCGATTAGCCACGAAGCTACAGCTTGGGCTGAGGGGTTTGATCCGCGGGATCGTTTTCACTTGGCTAGGGGAAGGATTTTATCCCGCTCCAGCACAGTCTCTTGCTCTTCAACGTGTTGTGGGTCTTATACCACTCAGACACTGGGTCATTGAAAGAGATAAGCTTATCACAATCCTTCCCAGAGTAGATAGCCAATCTCTTTCGCCATGTATCTTGGGATTTCTCCTATCCGCCACCTGTAGACGCGCCCAATGGATAACCAACCGCATGGGGGTTGTAATATTAGCTTCTACAAAAATATTTGATACTGAAATTATTTTCACTTGTTGGTCTGCGATAGGCAAGACGTTTGTAGCAAATTTACGGTTGGTAAACCTTAAGATGCTTCCAATACTGTTTTTACGTTCCACACTACAGTCGATATAGAAATTGCTTCGCATAGAACACTTTAGCGTGCTATTGTTAGCACCCAATTTGAATTATTTTTCAATGTTCTCGTTGATGTCTGGTACCGTACTGAGTCATTGTTTGAATTTCTTAGAATTCGTACGAACCCGGTTCAATAATTATTTTATACTACTCTGAATCATCAAAGTACAAAACATTGTTCCCAGAGCAGACGTTACAGTGTTACATGTATACAACCCTACTTTAAACCTAAAGCATATTCATCGTCCTTTTTCAACTTAATTGATGGGTAGATGGATTCTGTCGATATAACGTTGCCGTATCCGATCACGCTAACAGTTTTAGCCATTGTCACTAAGAAATTTTAACACGAAATGTTTGCAATTCTAAGTGTTGTAAGTCTGCTCCGGTACACTGTTGTAGAAAATTTTGCAACCTCGAAAATAACTCTCTATTTCTTCTGGTGGTCTCGGGTCTCCACACGAGTCGTAGTATATCGCAATATTTCCAATTTTTCGGTACCCAACCCAGTAAGTACCTGGTCTTCTTCTGGTATTCAAATTAATTGCATCTGACTCGGTAACACGCGGTACAATCATCTTCAACTGATCCCTAGAAAAAAACACCACTAAAATGAGCTCTTCGAGGTAACTTGCTTAGTTTTTTGATTCTATTTTACAACCACGCCCCTTGTATGGTTTTAAGAATAATTCAGCACCCTTTTGTATGGTCCCAAAAACATTCCATTTCCTTTTTTACCGACCGCTATGGTTTCCATTGATCTGTTATGGCGTTCGTTCCCTTTTAATTGCTCGCTAGTGGTTCTTGCATCGTTAACTACTTTTGAAATTCCTGTGGCACAACCGTTCAGGGCTTCTAAAGCACTAAGTCCGACGAAAATCGGGATCAACGGTAGAATATCACTTTTTGGCGGAACGGGTATAATGCCTGGGAGTTAAATCTTTTTTCTACTTCCAGCACATTTCACGATTCGTATTTCCACATGAATGCCCACTTCCAGTAACTTTTTCAAATTATCGGACCCAACACGGTCAATTACGGATCGTATTTTCTTTAAGAATCCACCTTTAAAATTTATTTTCTTCTTTTTTTATACTTCCAATTTCTCTCTTTGATTACATACTCATACCAATTTTTCTTTTGGCTTTCATTGTGTTTGCTACAAACCAAGCTGCAGCCTCTTCACCAAATTTAGCGTTTTCGAGTTTGCTCGTTCCCAAGCGCCTTTTTGTAAAATTTTATATGCTCGGTGTCTGCTCTGTAGATCGTCGGGATATTTGGAGTATGCAATGTCGTGGTCTATGCACAAACGGTCCAAGTCGTTGAAACCAGTATCACCTCGGGCCAAGCGTTCTTCAAGCCTAGTCTCAGGGCCACAGAAGTGGTAAGAACGAATGTGGGCCTCAAACGGTACATTGTTTATTACTTTGGTGAAAAGTCCTGCACCAGAATGAATGCGTGCACAATAACGAACAATAACTAAATAAACAAACAGAAGTAAAAACATCTCTATTTATACTTTTACGACTTGTTAAATAAATACAACTAAAACATTTACAGATTGTATAATAAAATACGCTACTCGTTATTCAATTAACTGAAAATTGAACACCGCTCATGCCTTTTATGTGGTTGTAGTGAAGCATGCGCTGTGATAGTCAGAATTTTCGAGGAGAGATAACTTTCATTAGTAGGATTATCAAATAAAAAATGACTTGCTCAAAGCTCACTTTCTACTAAAATTGTTTCTCGTTCTTCATCAGTCAACTCGATACTTCCGTGACGATTTATTGAATAACCAATAAACATCTCGTAAAATGCGGGAAAGCTGCGACTGTGCAGCGTTTGCAGCTTGTATCTCATAACTTCACTCAACTGGAATATTTTAAATACCTCACTTTGATTTAAAACGATAACATTTCAGAGTTCTCTTCTTGAAAATTTTTTCCAACCCATACACTTCTGACATTGGATGAATCAACTGACAGTTTTAGTTTAAATTCGCGGTCCAGTTGTAATACCACCACATCTAATTCATTTTACTGATTTGCTTCTCGTGCAAAGTCTTTGATTCTAAACTCGACTTAGAAGTTGCAGAAATTTATCCAATCATTGCAGTCCATTTTTACAGAGTCATCTCTACATATACCACTGCAGCAAACAATTTGAAGTGAAGGTCTCACATCTCCACGTAAATTAAATCCTACTTCCAATATGTGATTATGAGATCGTCGCCATCCACTTAAGGGATAAACGGTTTTGCATACCAACTTGTTTAAGTTTAATTGCTATAAATCATCTGTGACGTCAACACTGGGAGCAGCCATTATTTAAAACTTTTACTTCTGGTAAGCTGGTAATTGTAAACTGAATTTATACATTCGCGTCTCTCTTATTTTATAGTAATTGCAGGAACATGCGCAGATTAAATAATACGTGTCATTACAGGAAAAACCCGATTACAAGGTCAAATTATCGTGGGTTTTTGAAGTTTATTATACAAGTTTTTGATTATTCAAAGTCGTTAAAATCTACGACCTCGCCCTCTGAATAAATAGAACATTCTAGCAGGTATTACAAAGTTTCGTATATTTCACTCAAAAATCAGTCTTGACACGGAAATAAGCGTTCTATTGTAAAAAATACGAGTAATTTGCAGTCTATTTCTTTTTGGTAATTAGAATACAAGGTTGACATCGAATGTAATGGGAACACCTACCATCATTATCGAAGTTAATATAAATATTAACCTGAGAGTGTTTTAACATCCCACATTTCATATTTGAACCAGTTTACGAAAGGCTAAATTAATAGCTCGAAGCTCTTTAATTCTTTTTAATTACACACAACATAAATCATTCTATCCCATAAAACATCCACAAGGACATTTATTAAAATGGCTGCTACGTTAATAATGGGTTAGATATTGTTAAAGTTTTAGATATTACGTTACAAACACGTTAAGATAAATTAATATTTTTTGTGTGAAGTTAGCGATGACATTTCCAGCGATGAGTTTTGTAAGACTGACAAGCATGAAATGACGTGAAAAAAGAATTAGCGGAAAGGCATCGCTGATCTGTCAAATTATAAATTACGCTCTAACTAAACGAACACAATGCACGCTGCATCAGTATGTTTAGAATAAATTTAACAATTGTGTGTAATTAATAAAAGAGATTCTTTACAAACTTAGAATAATTTTAATATCACACCAAAGTAGTCATACCCCATAGCCAGGAATAAGAGTAGTTTTGATAGCATAAAATGAGCAAAATATTCTTATTTCCTTTTTTCTTAATTTTGGCAAAGTTCTTAAAGTGCAAACGATCGCTATAAATTGGTCATATTACACACCACCGAAGGCATCCAAATACAAATTTTCAAGTCCGTATCGAGGGAGGAAAAAAATTGTATTTAGATGCCTTGGTTTGTAAAGAAAATCTCTTTATTTAACATGCCAAATTGTTAAAATATTTTATTTTTTAAACTTAATTTGATCAGGGTGTTTTACAATTTGTGTTCTTTATTAAAGCCAAATTTTAAATAATTTTAAACAAGATCAGGAATTTGCCTTTGTTGATTTTTAATTTACGTCACGATGCCTTTGTATTCTTTACAAAGTCATCGCTGGGAAAAGTCATCGCTAACTTCACACAAATTATTAATATTCACATAAATCACGGAAAAAGTATTTAAAATTAATGCAATGTAAACAATTCCACGATTAATCTTTGTATCTACTTCTTTTAAAAAAATTGCTGTGAGTGGCACGATCGATGACTAATATTGAAGCAAAAAGTGGTGCGTTTATTGTATTACTAACAGATGTTTGGTATTTAAAAAAATGCTTTTATGAACCTTCAACCAACTCGACTCAAAAGTAGGGTATTATTGGAATACGCTATTTGTATACACGGGAATTTCTGTTTATCGTACTTTACGAATAATTGATCCAATGAAAAGTGCACAAACACTGTCCAGTGACATGATTTTTCACAACAAAAACGTTATTTACAAATATGCAGCAGGATCACTTACTAAGCAACTTAGGTTAACTTGTAGTTTGTGTTATTATTCTAAACTTTAAAAAATATTTAACAAATTTCGTATGTACTCACATACTAACGAGAGGCTGTTCATGTGTACTTTATGCGCTTATTTTGCGTATTGTAAAAGTGAGTTATGAATCCCTATGCGATTGCGTTTTGAACAGTATACTATTTGTGTGATTATCCCGTATCAAAAAGCTTTATATTAATCTCTAGTCAGATATTAACGAACGTAAACATATTCAATTTGTGTGATTATATCGAATCACATAAAAACACTTTAACAAGTTCCATATCCATTTGTATGCAATTTATGTAATTATGCCTCGTCTCTGAAAAGTTATTTACAAAGACATATGATGTCGCATACTAATAATCTTCCATTCGCATGCAATGTTTGTTGTTATGCCACATCACAGGAAAGTACTTTAAAAACACATATGCGATAGCGTACTAACGAACGTCCATTCTCATGCAATTTGTGTAATTAAGCCGCATCAAGGACAGTTAGTTTACTAAAACATATGAAATCGCACACTAATGAACGCCCATTCGCATGCAAATTGTGTAATTATGCCGCATCACATAAAAGTAATTTGCAGAAACATATTCCGTTGCACACTAACGAACGTCCCTTCGTATGCAATTTGTGTAATTATGCCGCATCACGAAAAGGTAGTTTACAGGCACATATGAGGTCACACACTAACGAACGTCCATTCTCATGCAATTTGTGTAATTATGCCACATCACGAAAAAGTAGTTTACAGACACATATGAAGTCGCACACTAACGAACGTCCATTCTCATGCAATTTGTGTAATTATGCCGCATCACGAAAAAGTAGTTTACAGACACATATGAAGTCGCACACTAACGACCGTCCATTCCCATGCAATTTGTGTAATTATGCCGCATCAAGGAAAGGTAGTTTACTAAGACATATGAAATCGCACACTAATGAACGCCCATTCGCATGCAAATTGTGTAGTTATGCCGCATCACGAAAAAGTCATTTACAGACACATATGAAGTCGCACACTAACGAACGTCCATTCTCATGCAATTTGTGTAATTATGCCGCATCACATAAAAGTAATTTGCAGAAACATATTCCGTTGCACACTAACGAACGTCCCTTCGTATGCAATTTGTGTAATTATGCCGCATCACGAAAAAGTAGTTTACAGACACATATGAAGTCGCACACTAACGAACGTCCATTCTCATGCAATTTGTGTAATTATGCCGCATCACGAAAAAGTAGTTTACAGACACATATGAAGTCGCACACTAACGACCGTCCATTCCCATGCAATTTGTGTAATTATGCCGCATCAAGGAAAGGTAGTTTACTAAGACATATGAAATCGCACACTAATGAACGCCCATTCGCATGCAAATTGTGTAATTATGCCGCATCACGAAAAAGTAGTTTACAGACACATATGAAGTCGCACACTAACGAACGTCCATTCTCATGCAATTTGTGTAATTATGCCGCATCAAGAAAGGTAATTTACAAACATATGAATCGCACACTAATGAACGCCCATTCGCATGCAAATTGTGTAGTTATGCCGCATCACGAAAAAGTCATTTACAGACACATATGAAGTCGCACACTAACGAACGTCCATTCTCATGCAATTTGTGTAATTATGCCGCATCACGAAAAAGTAATTTCAGAACATATGAAGTCGCACACTAACGAACGTCCATTCTATGCAATTTGTGTAATTATGCCGCATCACGAAAAAGTAGTTTACAGACACATATGAAGTCGCACACTAACGAACGTCCATTCTCATGCAATTTGTGTAATTATGCCGCATCACGAAAAAGTAGTTTACAGACACATATGAAGTCGCACACTAACGAACGTCCATTCTCATGCAATTTGTGTAATTATGCCGCATCACGAAAAGGTAGTTTACAGGCACATATGAAGTCACACACTAACGAACGTCCATTCTCATGCAATTTGTGTAATTATGCCGCATCACGAAAAAGTAGTTTACAGACACATATGAAGTCGCACACTAACGAACGTCCATTCTCATGCAATTTGTGTAATTATGCCGCATCACGAAAAAGTAGTTTACAGACACATATGAAGTCGCACACTAACGACCGTCCATTCCATGCAATTTTGTAATTATGCCGCATCAAGAAAGGTAGTTTACTAAGACATATGAAATCGCACACTAAGAACGCCCATTCCATGCAAATTGTGTAATTATTGGCAAACGAAAAAGATTTTACAGAAACATTGAAGTCCCATAAGAACGCCATTTTTCAAATTTGTGAATTTTTCCGATCGGAAAAATAATTTAGAAACATATTGTTACCTTTAACAACGTTCCCATTGCTTGCTTTTGTAATTAGGGATCAAAAAGTAGGAAAACACATAGAACCGCAAATAACGAAGTTTATTTCATCAAGTTAATTGGCATACAAAAAGGAAACCCTTGGTTCGCAAAAAGTATTTCTTTTAATTACCGCCAAGGGGTTGTTTCAAAACTTATTGAAAACAAACCTAATAACGGGCCCTTTCGTTTAAATTGTTAATTTGCATTCCGAAAAATTTGGAAAAGAAGGAATTCGAAATTTAGTTTGTGAATTATGCCCAATCACAAAATTATTTAAAAATTAACTTTAAACCGTTTATTTTAAAATGCCGATTAAGGAAATTTTTTAAAAAGTTCGAATAATAAATTATGGAAATTTGTGTTTTGGAAACGCAAAGACCTTTAACAAAAATTGCAACCCAATTATAAAGATTTTGTTCCCAAAAAAGGATTTTCCGGTTCAAAATAACAAAGCATAAAGGATTTTTAAGTTGCAGGCTTGGTTTATAATTAGGTTTTCCAAAGGAACTCAGGAAACCAACGCGAAAATTAAAGAATGTTTAACAAAGGTTTAAACTTGCCTACAAAAACTCCGTTAAAAATTATTTCATAATTAACCCAATTTTGGTTAATAATTTTAGCAAACCCAAAGGGTTTCCAAAGTTGTTTTATTCGAAATTTAAGAATTGAATTTGTTTAAATTACAATAAATTATTTAAATTAATTTAACCAATTTCAAACTTGAAAACAAAATTTTTTAAAAAGGTATATAAAATGGAAGGGTTTTAATGCAAACTAGAAAAAATTTAACAACAATTTTAAATTTTTATTACCAAAAAAAGGTTAAAACCTACAAACAAAAATTGTTTACGACCAATTTAAATAGATTCCAAAGGTTCCAACCAACGGTTTCAAAATTAAAGAGGATAGTTTAAGGTTGTGGAAAAACCTGGCCTCCAATAACCAACCACTAAAACCCTTACAAGGAAAATTTGTTATTTTGCAACCCAAAGTTAAAAGGATTTTAATTACATTTAAATGTTAATTTTAATTCATAAATTTGAATTTTTGAACAATTAAAATTGAAAACAAAATTTCAAAATAAATTTTTTGGGAAATTGAAATACAAATGAATTAAAAAATTTAATTTTATTACAATTAAAAGAAAAGTCCTAAAAAAAACAAAATGTTACTTTAAAGGAATTGGTTCCCGGTTTCCGGAAATTGAATATAATTGTGGCCAATTTGGTTGGCCGTAAAATTTAAAATTTGTTAAGGAAACTTTGGGTTTCAACATCTTGTAAAAATTTTTTAATTTAAATTTATTTTTTAATTTATTTTAACTAATAAGAAACAGTTTTAAAATAAATTTTTTGGGGGAATTTTATTAAAATGATAAAAAATTTAATGTTTAAGTAAACGGGTTTAAGTTTCCTATTAAATAAACAAAAATTTGTAAAGGTGTTTCCTTTTTGCAACCCTTAAGACATTTGTTCCGGTTTTTAAAATAAGGTAACTTTGGGTTTTTTAAGAAAATTTAATTCGGAAAGGAATATTCCATGCCATTTATTCTTACCTTAGGGTGGAATATTCCCTTAAAAGGTTTGTTTTTCTGGTTTAAGGTAAACGGTTGGTTTGAAGTTTCCATTATTCAAAAATGAATTTTCAGTTTAACAGGCCTTGGTTTGGTTTTAAAAGGTTAACATTTTTGAAGGTCAGAGCTATGGATAAATTTGGCGCCCTTGATTAGGTCCCTTAAGGTTTTTTTTTGGTAAGGTAATAATAAATTTAATTAAAAATTATTCAAAAGAAGACAGCGTTGGTTTTAATTTTTGGAAATTAACTTCAAGGAATTCTGGTAAAAGGGTTTGTCTTGTTTATTTGTTTTCAATTTAAATTTAATTAAGGCCTTCGCAGGTATTTTAATTTCTTGGTAATTTGTTCAATAATTTTAAAACCTTTTAGTTTTTTAAATAATGGTTGGTTTTGGATTTCGATTTGCTTTTTAAAAAATGTTTAACAGGGTCCCAAAACCGGAAAACCCAAATTGGGAGCATCTGCGCATGATACCAACTTGCATACTGCGATCTATAATCACTCGTGCACTCAAACGAAGCATTCGAATAAATCTGCATACGCACAAACACGTTCACATGGTATGCAAACGTTATATGCACCCAGCCACTGTGCGCGCGCTTGCATGTTCGAGCCTAGTTACCTGTTATGTTAAGGATCGCTCGTGAACTTGAAAATAGCAAAGCAATTATACAAACATTTTTACGTACGTGCTCAATCGCCATTTGTTCAACTAGTGCGCGCGCCCGCGCGGTATCTTGCGTACACGCATGCTTCTACAAAATGCGTACACACATTCACAAAAAGACACACTACCCAACCCATATGGCGCACTCAACGAACACAGAAACATGAATATGTGCGAATGCTCCCAACTTATATGCTGTGAGCATAACCATACCCTTAAACGGCAAGGCACCCTTAAGCACTCAAATAAACCCGCATACGCACAAATGTACGCGCGCACGCTCACACGCTCCAGCCTAGTTACATGCTACGCGCACAATGACTGGTGCTTTATGAATGCATTTGCACAAACACATTCACATACGCGCTCAAACGCCATGTTTATAACCAGTGCATGCGTTCGCATTGCATTCTGCGTACGTGTGCTTCTACGAACAATGCACTGAAGCATATGTATGCATTTGAATAAACCGGCATACGCACAAGCACATTTACATACGTTCGCATACGCCATATGCATCCGACCATTGAGAGCGCACACGTTAGCGTGTTCTAACCTAGTTACATGCTATGCGCACAATCCTTTGTGCGCTTGAAGAATAATGCATTTGCACAAACAGTCACATACCTGCTCAAGCGTCGTGTATACGCACCTGAATTCACATGGCGCACTCAACGAATACGAAAACACTTTCAAATTGCATATTGCGAGCATAATCACTCATTCGTACAAACGCACAAATAAGTTCACATAGGTGCGCAAACGTCATGTGTACCCATTCAATATGCGCGTACGCTCGCATGATCTAGTCTAGTTACGGGCCATTCGCACAATCCCTCGCACACTTGAAAAAAGCAATGTCTTTGTACCTGCTCAAACGCGTGGTGTACAACCAGTGTGCACCCGCGCTGCATCATACGTACGCGCATGCTCGTACAAACAAGACAGCAATACGTACACACGTATTCATAAGAGAACAGACACTTTTCAATCCACAGCCCAATCACACACGACGTGCATTGCTTATAAGCTTGCGAACACGTGCGCATACTCCCAACTTGTGTGCTACGCGCACAATAATTCAAGCACTCAAAATCTAATGCTTTTGCATAACCAAATTCGCGCAAACAAAAATCTATTTTAGATTCGTTGGGGTTAGAAAATTCAGGAACTACAGTACCAACTGTCTTTACAAGTAAATGAGATACCTGTTCCTAAGAAGCAACCTCTTTTTTTCTCTCTACTAAACCTGCTACAACTGTATCACCATTTTTAGAAACACACAAGTTTTAAAACTGTGTTTGAATAAACCAAAGTAGGCACTACTCTGATAAGAAAAGGAGGCCACGAAAACTAGATCGCACACAGTTCAAATATAGCAAGACAAATCCACAAAAAAAACACAATTAGTAAGGCGACGGTATCACTAAGTCAATCTTCCGTAAAAACAACCACGTGCGGTCGGGTTTTCCAAGTTCTACGACTTTTATTTCTAACAGAAAAGCAACAAAAACAAATTGTCGTGCAACGCGTAATCACTAAGTCAATGTTCCGTAAACCTTTTATTATACAAGAAAAACAACTAGAAACACACTCAGCAAAGCAACGCGTATTTGCAACGTACTTAATACACCGGAACCAAGAACAAAAACCGAACACGCATCTGTTCATAACAACTCGTTGCTATTCCAACCGCACTTCTTGTCAATCCAACACGTTACACATAAAAGCATACCTGCTTCAAATGTACTCAGAACTACACTTCTTATCTGTTTATATTTAGACTCGTATATCCACATAAGGAACAACATTTATACGAATAGCAATTTATCATTAATTCCAAGCGGTTTGTAATTTTCACTAAGTTGGAAAACAAATTACGAATAATTCTATTTAAAATTCATTCATTGCAATGTATTTATTAATGAAAACCAATCTTCAATTAAACCAATTTTTAAAAGTAATACACGCGAGTTAAATTGCATACCCTATAGAACTAGTAGTTGCAGAAATGTAATTACGAATTGGGAAAAGGCGTAAAAAGGTTAAGCTGTAAAAATGCACGTTACAGGTTATAGATTTTGGATTGTGAATTCTACATCTTAGATACTAGATTCAAGATTCTCGATTCTACACTTTGGATTCTAGATTCCGGATTTTAGATTCTAGACCCTACATCGTACATTTTAGACTCTCCATTCTAGGTTCTGAATTTTAGGTTCTAGATTCTAGAGTATAGATTCTACATTCTAGATGCTAAATTCTAGGTCGTGGATTCTAATTTCTAGATTTCTACATCATAGATTCTACATTCTAAATCCTAGATTCTGCATACTAATTTCTAGATTCTAGATTGTAAATCATGGATTCTAGATCCTAGATTATACATTCTAAATCCTAGATCCTAAATTCTAATTTCTAGGTCTGGATTCTAGTTCGTGAGTACTACATTGTAGATACTACATTCTAGATTTTAGATCTTGGATTCTAATTGCTAGCTTCTTCATCCTAGATCGTGGATTGTAGAATCTAGATTCTACATCGTATCCTAGATTTAATATTCTAAATTTTACATTTTAGACTCTAGATTCTGGATTGTAGGTTTTAGATTTTAGATCATAGATTCTAGATTATAGATTTTACGTTCTGGATTTTAAATCACCGATTATAATTACTATCTGGATTCTATATCGTAGATTCTAAATTCTAGATCCCTAATTCTAATTTCTAGGTTCTGGATTCTAGAACCTAGATTATAGATTCTACATTATAAATCCTGGATTCTAGATCGTAGATTCTACATTCAGATCCTAGAATTTAAATTCTAGATCGTAGATTCTAAATCCTAATTCTAGATTCTGGGTTCTGAATTCTATATTCTAAATTCTATATTCTAAATTCTAGATCGTAGATTATAGATCTTACATTCTAGATAATTACAAAAACATACACCCATGTATTCTCGCGCTTAGAGTTGCATACTACTCACACAGTCACTTTTACACTTCAAAAAAATTACATACGTGCATGCATGCGCACAAAAATATTCGCATACTTGCGACATGTAAAGTCAATGCTATCCCAGGTGCATAAACGAAGTACTTATAGATACACATATATTTGCATAAACGCAGATAGCCATTGACTCACATGAACATTACATACACAGATGCTTACGAAAACAAGAGTGCGCACGCATGATCCTGCCTAGTTGCGCGCTACATGAACTATCATTCTTAACCTCAAACAAAACAACGCATATACGTACAATCAAACAAATTCGCAAGCACACAAATACGTTCTCATACTAGCTTATGCTCACGCATGCTCGCATGAGTGTAATGGTAAATGCTGAAGTCTGTGCAAACCTAGGTGCACAAACAAGAAACCTATACGTATACACGCTGCTTTGCTTAGGCTATGCAAATTATTACTAAAAAATAATTCCTAAAATGTAAGTAAATTATCAAGAGGGTTCATATTCTTGGTTCTGCTTAGTATAACCTTTTTGAACCATATTTGAAAAAATTGTTTAACATTGAACTGACGATTAACCTATGGATCTAAAATTTGCAGTATTGTTGTGAGCCTGCATATACAGATCTGAATATCAAGGAACGTTATTAAATGTTGTTGTATTACTGCTTTGATATGAAATTAATGAAGAAAATATAATCTACTAAAATTAAACCTGCTTCTTGACGGTGTTTTTTTAAATATTTGTTGTATATTTTGTATATAAAATTATTAAACATAAAAAAATTCAATTATAAATATTTATGGTTTCAGGTTGGGACCGTGTCATTTTATAACTTAAGGTTGACGTATTGCCCACTTTTGTAAGGGCCTTTATCAGGACAAAAAATGAAAATAATTAATAAAATATTAAAAATAAAAATAATAATAAAGATAAGAATGATAATATAAAGTAGACAAGTTAAAGTGTAAATAGTAAGTAGAGTTACTTCTGAACTAGGAGACTCATTAGCTCGTTTAAACCAAAAAGTGTCTTGTGGCAAAGTAGCTGGTGAAAGTAGCGAACGTGGTAGTCTATATAGGGCGAGAACTTGATGCATGATTGATCATGAATAGACAGGAGTGTCGTAGCGGATTAGTGAACGTCACGGTTCTGCTTTTGTGAACATACGCTTGTTTTCCAAATGGAGGATATGTAGTAGCCATCGTCTTTGTTTATATTGTTAGAGTTTTTAATGATTTCTACGCATTCTCTGATTTTTCTATTGTAGAAAAATGAAATTCTGGTAATTAGTTTCGTCTTGTCAAAGTTAATGGTATGGCCTGTTTAATGTTAGTGTTTGGCCACCGGTGAGCGATTGCACTTGCTTGTTCTTAAGCATCGCTTATGCTCGTTTAGTCTAGTCTGTGCTGACCGTCCTGTTTTTCCTATGTATACTAAACCGCAACTACAAGGTATACTATATACGCCTGGGGCTGTAAGACTATTTTCGGAATCTTTTGGGGTTGGTAATATTTGTGAAATTTTATTAGTGGGCCTATAGATTGTTTTGATGTTGTGCTTATGCAGAATTTGGCCAATTCGGTCGCTTACTCTGTGTATATATGGAAGGATTGCTAAAGATCGTGTGTCGGGATTACAAGGTAGTTTGGAGGTTCGTGTTGCATAAATTACTCTGCCGATATCTGAGTTGCAATAGCTGTTTTTTATAAGAATAGTTTTTAGATGGGTCTGTAAATTAGATAAGTGTTCTAGTTGTGAAACCTTAATTGCACGGTGGACTAGAGAATTGATAACCGATAATTTTTGTGACGGGTAATGATGTAGGTATCCGCCTGTGTGTGTGGGTTTTCGATATACCGAATGACCTAGTCGCCCGTTAGGTTGGCACTCTACCAAAACGTCAAGGAATGGCAGATTTTCGTTCTTTTCAATTTCTATTGTGAACTTAATATCTTTATCTTGATTGTTTATGTAATCTAGAAAGTTATTGAGCATTTGGTGTTCTCATAGCAAAGTAATACGCCGCACGATAATGTAATCAACATTCAGTTTCCTGTTGCCCACCATCGCTGTCTCTAAATAACCTGAAATTTAAATATGCCTCGACTAGCTCAGTCTAATCCACACAGAGTGTACGACAGTACGATAAAACAAAAAATTTTACCCCCCCCTCCCTTTATCTAATACTTTCTACTTGAATGAGACAAACGAAATTAACCAAGATTTGTATAATGACAAAAAGAAATATTTACACTTTACAGCTTGATAATTTGATTCACTGTTCAACAAAATAAACCCCTGAATCAAAGTAATAATGATATCAATTTTTTTAACTCCAAAAAAATAGCTCCCTTTAGTCAGTTTAAAGCCAGCAAAAATGATACTGTATACTATTGCAAATACCTTTGAACGTTCAACGACTTTTCCTTTTTACGTAAATTTTCACGTATTAAAGGATTTTTGATGATCCTTTACATAAATATTCTGGTATTAGAAAAAATGTAAATGTTTAATAAAAAAAAAAAAATATGCTTATGGTATTAGATAATGTTCTAATTTGTAGATTTTCTTGCGTGTCTTTTTGTTCTCCCTATTTTTGGATCTGCTGATGCGTGTTCTTGACCAGTACTCCTGAATTGTTTTCAGTTGAGTTCACTTGTTGATTTTATAGTACCGCTTGACCAAACACCCATTCAATGCTAAGAGCAATCCTTCGTGTAGTGCTCCGACGCGTAGATGCAAGCTAATGTTTTTATGCAAATTTAGATCGATGTATATTTAAATTAGGATTTATTTGGAAATTTAGATTTATGTACCAATTTAAATGTGCTAATTTAGATTTTTATCTAGATTATAAATTTTAAATTATATTATAAATATTAAAATTATGTTTAATTATTAAGCTTTCACATACGTTTCTCAGTTAACGGCAAACTTTTCTCGTATATTTTTACTATTATTTTAACTTCAAAACTTTTCTATTACGACTTTTATGAACTACAATTATTTAATTTTCTATGTTCGTTTTACGTAATTTTCTAATTTGAACTGCTTATCAAATTTGTGTGGTATTTAAAACAACGCCTCTATCTGATATCATTGGTTATCTGCGTCCTTCGGTCAAAGTTTAAGGCGTGAAATAGGTTATTGTCCATACCTTGGGCTTTCTCCGGTGGGAATGTAATAATAACTTGTTGAAATGATATTATCGATCACGTAGCATTCAGGTTCTATATAGTGGATTCCTATAGTATGTGTACTTTTACCCTTCTTGTTTTCCTTTGTTGTAGGAAATTTTAATTTGACCTCTCACGTAAACAAACTTATGGTTCTTGTTTTTGCCAAGATAATTTTTGAGTTTTGTATTTGCTCCGTGTTAAAAATCAGGTAGGCGAAATTTCTATAATGACGTAAATTGAAATGCGTTTATTTACATCCTGCGTTTCTAAAACATGTTTGTTTTGAAAGGTGTGTTGATTGCGAGGATGCTCTGTTATTTACTTGCACTATAGCGTGTTTATTTTAATAGGATTTGTATCATGATCTTCTAGCTTTCGATGCTCTTAATGCGTATTTATTTAAAAATTATGAATGCTTTGCTGGTTTAAAATGAATTTGATTGCGTACATAGTTATTTTGTAACGCTTTAGTTTTAGGCAAATACGTGATGCACTTAGTGCTGTGTGAGTTGCCTGAATTTAGGCGAGAATGTCGCTGCTAACATGTTTGAGTTCTAACGCAGTCGCAGCTGGACAATCATGCACGTTGAAATAAAGCGTAGAAGATCATTCTTGTCTTTGGCATGTAGTCACTAGACACATTTTTTAAAAAGGTAGTGTGGGTTTTTGGGGCCGGCATGAAAGAAGAAAGTTCTATTCGTGGCAATTGCACATAGCTTGGAGTTGAGGCCATAGCACAGCTCTGTTAAAACGTAGTTCTAACTAAGATCATCATCATTAAGTATTCAGTCTTGGAACTGATTAGACGTGTACTCTCATTGTTTCCTATTCTAAACTAACCTACACATTTCCCTAAAATTTGCATAGTTTGCTTCTATCACTAATCTGATTTAGGTCTACATTTACTTTTTTCCTATCTCTGCTTGTAATATATCCCATACTATTCCCCAAAAATGTCTTAGAACGTATTCTGCCCTTTTATTTCTTCTATTTTTTTTCCCAGATATTCTTGTTCGCCTACTATTTCTATAACCTATTTGTTATTAACTTTGTCTGCCCATGCTATTATCTTCATACATCTGAAGCACAGCATTTCAAAAGGCTGCTACCGTTTTTCTGTCTGCTTTACTGCCCGTATTTCATAGGCATACTGTGCTCTGCTTCACACGTATGCTTTCGACAATTTTCTTCTTGTTATATGTTTGTAGTCTTTCATCATAGGCGCTGTTCTTTCTTGTTATATACAGTTCGGTCCCCTTTTATTGTTTTACAATTATATACCCTATTTCTCCGACATTCAGTGGTTGTGAAGCGGGGTAAGCAGCCTGTGGCTGCCAAGTTTCTCCAACACTTAAATATTTACCGATCTAATATTTTTTCCAATTTATCCTTCCTCACAATCAACATTAGTTGCAGATATTTTACAACCAACACCTGTAGTTCTTTATAATAATCATCAGATTTATCTGCGCTTATTTTTCGTCATTAGGTTTTCTGTCTCAAAACTGGTTGGATACGTACCTGCACTTATTTATATTGTCAACTAGCCTACAGTGTCCTGAAATTCTCACACGATACATATTACATACGATACATATTATAAGGTCCATAGTAGGTAATTGATATTCTTGTAATAACAGCATGGATCAGAAAAGAAAAAGACTATCTGGAAACCAATATAAGAAGAAACGCTTAAAAAAAGATGAAGAAGGAAGAAAGCTAAGCTATGTCATGAAAGAATTCTTGGTCTCTAAGCCTCTGTCATCCACATCAACAGCAACCTCTTCGGATGTGGTGGACTCATTAGCGCTGTCTGAATTACCTCCTAAAGAAGTTGTTGAAGAAATCCAAGAAATCACACCCCTAGAAGATTTTCAAGAGCAGGGTAGCAATAGCAGTGAGTTTCAGCAAATAGACAAGATCTCTGACGATCCTGCACTATGAAATATTTTCTGCATGTCATCCAAAACTCGTGAGATGCTGGTTGAGAAAGGTCCACATCAAGTTAAAGAACTGGAATTTCCTATCAACACAGGAAGGCGCAAATTATCACCCTCTCATTATTGCAAAGTATTAAGTAATGGTGAGATTGTGGAGAGAAATTGGTTGATTTACTCTGTTACAACTGATGCCGTTTTTTGCTTTTGTTGCATATTGATAATTCGTCTTCCCATGATTGGTCTAAAAAAGGTTATTCTGACTGGCGAAATCTGGTACGTGCGCTCACAATGCACGAAAAGTCTGAAATAGAAACTCTTTTAGACAATGGAAAGAATTTTATACTGCTTTAAAAGAGAACCAATCTATGGATGCCGAATATCAAAAGATTATGGATTTATAAATTCAGCACTGGAAAGGAGTTCAAAAAAAAAATTGCAATAATTAGACTATTTGCTTCACTTTCGAGGAACAAGTGAACATTTGTTTCAATCTAATGGCGGAAATTTTATAAATCTGGTTGAATTGCTTGCCGAGTTTGATTCAGTTATGGAAGAACAAGTCAGAAGAGTTCAACGAGAGTCTGATAAATGGTCCGCGACTTATCTAAGCAATAATAAACAAGAAGAACTTATAAATTTGATGGGAAATGAAATTTTACGTACAATTGTAGAAATATCAAAAAAAGCTAAATATTTTTCCATAATTGTTGATTGTACCCCAGATGTAAGTCATATTGAACAGCTCTCATTAACAATAAAAGTTGTCACATGCACCCCAATCGAAAATAAGTAGGAAATTGACGAATTCTTTATTGGTTTTTTTGAAGCAACTAATTCAACAGGAGAGGGTTTAATAGAACTTATTTTGTCTTTTTTGAAAAAAATCGATTTTGAGTTGAAATGGGAAAGGCTATAACAATGGAGTCAGAAAGGGTGTACAAAACAGAATACTTGAAAAGTATTCGCGGGCGTTCTATGTTCGTTGTGCATGTCACTTTTTAAACCTAGTTGTGAATGATGCAGCGTCTTCTTCTACAGAAACTGCAACATTTTTTATCTGTTGTACAAGAACTATATAATTTCTTTTCTGGTTCTACAAAGCGCTGGGAGATGCTGAAAAAACATGTTTCACATTTAACTCTCAAACCACTGAGTGCTACTAGGTGGGCAAGCAGAATAGATGCAGTAAAACCTTTGCCATATCAACTTTGTGAAATATATGATGCATTAATCAAAATAATGGAAGACGTCACTCGAGATGCAGAAACTAGAGTTAAAGCAAGAGGGTTGGCAACAAGTCTAAAAAATATAAGTATATATGCGGTGTAATTCTTTGGCATGACATTTTATTTGAAATTAATTCAGTCTCGAAGCTATTGCAGGCTGTAACTATGAATATATCGGATTGTACAAGGATGCTAGCGGAAACAATAGAAAAAGTGAAAAGTTACAGGCAACTCAGATTTGAACAGATGAGAATTGCTGCTAATGAAATTACTGAGAATCTTGAGTGTAGCACTGATTTGCCGACCGAAAGTAAAGTTAGAGCTAGGAAGAAAAAGCGTTAATTTCACGAAAAAGCTGCGGACGAACCCTTAACGGAGGAAGATAAATTTAGGATAAACTTTTTAAATTATATTTCGGATATAATACTTAATTCCTTAAATGAACGATTTACCCTTTTGGAAACCCACAGCAAAAATTTTCAGTTTCTATACGATATCTTCAAACTCAGTGATGTAACTGATGAAATACTTGAAAATCATTACACTAACCTCCAGTCAATTCTTTCGGACGACAATGAGTCAGATATAAATGGGAATGATCTTCAAGAGGAATTACGTGATGTATCTTGCATATTACAACATTCAATGAAACCACTCGATGTCATTAACTATTTGTATCAAAATAATTTAAACACATTGTATCCTAACACCTGTATAGTGCTAAGAATTCTATTAACACTCCCTGTCTCTGTAGCAAGTGGAGAAAAAAGTTTTTCCAAATTAAAATTAATAAAAAACTATTTGCTCAATTTCATAAGTCAGTCAGAGCTTACAAATCTGGCATTAATTTCTATTGAATGTACATTAGCTGCTTCTCTTGACTATACATCCCTTATTCAGGAATTTGCAAACTGTAAAGTTCGAAGAGTGAAATTGTAGTCTATGTATGTTTATGTTCAAGTTTATACGAGTTTATATTTATTTATAGAAAATTGTTACATTTGAAAATATATTATATAAATATATTATTTTTACATTTTTCCGTAGTTTTTTTTAATCACAAATATGGGGGCGGCATTTCGAAGACTTGCATCATACTGACAAAATACACTGCACGGCACTGCATCAACCGACCGCGCGGCGTGTCTATTTGATTTATATGGTCTAAGGTACATATAAACTGGTATTGTGTTAGACAAATTCCACATTATTAAAGTTCCCTACACTATTGGTCCGATATGATTAGAACATCTAATGATGAGTGACGGCATTTCTATACTAGTAAGGCAATCGTTTCTATTTTATTTTACCTTCAACTTGTGACTCGTTTTGGACACGCCTGAAAGTCGCAATTAAACAACTATTCGTAGTATTTATCGTTTTGTATTTAGTTCGTTAACAAATTCATGTAAAAGACCCAATCGGTAGCTAATTTTGAAGCGAAAATTATTTTGTAGAATCTACTATATTACTAACAGAGAATGTGAGATTAAAATGAAGTGTGTTATGAACATTTAACCAAATTGAGGGAATTAGTAGACGATTAGTGAAATATGCTTTTTCGACTGACAATTTATGTGATTTTTGTGCTTCAGGTATGTGATTTCATCCTCAAAAACCCAGTGTATGACTTTTGTACCACAAAAAACAAAATTACAATTACATTAAGTCGTTACATACTATAGAACATAGGTGTCATACAATTTATGTAACTACTCCTTTCTATAGAACGCATTAATATGTCCTTACATACTAATCAACGCTCACTTACATGCTTTTTATGTGCTTATTCTGTACCTTTTAAAAGTAAGTTGATAATTCATATGCAAACTCATACTAACGAACGTCCTTTCCCGTGCAATTTATGTAATTATTCTGGATTTCGAAAGGATAAATTGAAAATTCATATGTGGTCCCATACTGGTGATCATCCATTTGCATGCAATTTATGTAATTATGCTACATCTTGTAAAGCTAGTTTGGATGCTCATATGCGGACCCATACTAATGAACGTCCATTTACCTGCAATTTATGTAATTATGCTGGTTCTTCTAAATATATTTTAAAAACTCGTATGCGGACTCATACTAACGATCGTCCATTTGCATGCAATTTGTGTGATTATGCTTCATCTTATAAAAATAGTCTGAAAATTCATATTCGGTCCCATACTAATGAACGTCCATTTGCATGTAATTTATGTAATTATGCTGCAACTTTTACAAGTGGTTTGAAAATTCATATGCGGACCCATACTAATGAGCAACCATTTGCATGCAATTTATGTAATTATGCTGCAAATTATAAAAGTAATTTGATAGCTCATATGCGAACTCATACTACTGATCGTCCATTTGCGTGCAATTTATGTAATTATGCTTCGTCTTATAAAAATAGTCTGAAAATTCATATGCGGTCTCATACTAACGAACGTCCATTTGCATGCAATTTGTGTAAGTATGCCGCATCTTGCAAAAGCCGTTTGAAAAATCATATGCGGACCCATACTAATGAGCATACATATGCATGCAATTCATGTAATTATACTGCATCCTTTAAAGCTAAATTGAAAATTCATATGCGAACCCATACCAATGATTGTCCATTTGCATGCAACTTTAAAAAGATTGACGGTTTTATTGGTATTTAATTTCTGAACAATTTAAACTTTTCTTGTTTAAACGATTTTAAAGATTTAACACAAACGCAAGGTTATATCAAGTTGTCGGCGACTGCTCCGATTCCTCGAACAAGGTAGTGTCATCGGGTCAAAAACATTCTTAAAATACCTATTTTAGGTGCACGAGAAGCATATAATAATTACAATAAGATGTTGCTTTGTACATTTAAACACGTAAAACTGATTAAGGTCGTCGTAAAAGTTTTTGCTTTCGATATTAACATTGGACCGATTTTAATGATTTCAAATAATTTAATCTGCTCAAAAGATTCTGAACAAAAATGCATATTTTCGACTTCGTCGCAAAGCCAGGTACTAACCTGATTGCGAAGTTCCCATTCAGTTTATTTTTGTCTACTGAATTATAAGAGTTAAGTGTTTGATGTGGTCATACATTTACAGGTCCATTAATATATAAATTAGTTCATTCTTATATGTTTTTAAGCTAGCGCACAATATAGCTTTTTTTTTATTAATTAATATTCGAAAGCATTTTCGAACGCAATGTAAGTGAAATGTAGATAAAGATAATTTTATTTAATTTGTGTATCCTTTATTATTGTACCACAACTTGGTGGATGCTTATTAGTAGGTAAGCTATGAGAGTACTAGCACAAAACCACCCATTTTTACATGTAAATCTCCATAAGAAAATCCAAGGTCCATTCTGGTAATTTTTGTACCCACTATGGAAATCTCCATAAGGAGGGAAATCAATGGCAAATCCCCATAGAGCCATGCGTGATTTTTAATACCCTTAACAAAATATATGCATGTTTCCCAACACCACTGGATAGTGATAGCAATAAACTTTAATAAAAATAATAAATAATTTAAAAAATTTATTAAATAATGTTAACAAAATAGTAATATGTTTTTCTATTTATACATTTACAATAATAGTACTATCATATAATTTTACAGCTATACCTATATATAAATTACATAACTAATTATAATGACAAATATTATTTTATATACAACTATATTCAAAGTACCTAGAGTTAAACCACAACAACTATATGTGCAACTGATCCACCAATATATATCACAATACATAACTAATGTATTATTAGTAAGGACAGCTTAATCAATGTTCATGATAGAATGGTGTCTAATGGGTAATGTAGTGTATGTACCAAGAATCAAGTAACGTTTGTTAACGTGTGGTCTTAAGGCAATCTTCTCTTGAACAATAGTATGAACGCGATGCTTAGTCGACTGAATTAAGTTCTGATACATCTTTGAGCTCTTTCAGGCATCTAACATAATCCTCAAACGTGATTCTGCTTTTTACTACAGATTTTTTAACACCCTTGATCTTCTTCGTAACACCAAAATTTTGGATAGTAAGTGATCGTGGTGATTCATCTTCTTCCATCAATTGTGAGAATTCGGCACCCTCTGCCGTATTATAAATCTTCGTCACATACATCTTAGATCGTAATCCAATAAAGTCGGTCATAATGCGCCCATTATTCTTATCATCATCCCCAATACCTTCTTATTAACCAAAGGAATTCCATAAATGTTGTTTGGCCTTTTGGATTTCGCTCTATATCTTGAAAAAGGTTAGAGATATTTAAATTTAGCAAAGACAATTTTCTTATTATTTCGCCTGGCGCATCAAGTAGTGAAATCTTCATTTTGATATCTAGTGCCGTTTTGGAATTCAACCTATATCTTGAAAACGGGTGTAAATATTTAAATTTAGCAAAGACAATTTTCTTATTATTTTCACATAGTAATCCATTAGTAAAATCTCCATTTTGATATCTAATGCCCCTTTGGACTTCATCACGTATCTTAAAACCAGGTAGAAATATTTAAATTTGGTAAAGATAATTATATTCATATTAAGTATGACGCATTGATTATAGCAATTGACGCATGTATAATGAATGAGCTTTGACTGATAGACTACCATAATTTTTAAAAATTTATACTAATACTTTGTTAAGTAGAGAACTAGCTATATGATTATTTATATTTGTATAATCCCAAACATTTTGAGGGTCTTAGGAATATTTTGGGGGCCGCCTCGTTTTCCCACTTCCGAGGTGGAGGTGGACCGCCCCCCAAAATTTCTTGTGAATTTGGAAAGTTGTTGACCCTATAAATTGGTGGACGCTTTATTCAACTCTACACCGCTCTGGACCGCTGACGTGACAGCAATATGATCCTTGGAAAAAAAGTTAGTGCCTCTAGCAGGAGTCGAACCCGCTACCTCTGAATTACAAGGCCGGTGCTCTAATCATTCAATCCCAAATACATAACGCTTTTATATACTATTCGAGGATTTATATGTTGTAGTCGGTGACGCGCTGTTGTGTATGTTTTAACTGTAGTCAATTAAGATCAATATATAATTTGTAATATTTATCAAATAGGACCGGTAGTGACCTTAAACACTTTTCGGCCTGTTTAAATTGCTGCGAACACCTTCCTTTTGGAAGGCCAAATGTAAATTACTGATTCCCACCGCTTTGGGAGCATCGAAATTTAGATCCTATTCCAGTGACTTTGAGTACAAAATAATATTTCTCCAATAGTTGATAAAATGATGGCATTAAATTAATCTAAAACACACTTGTTATATTCTCCTATACGAAGTAATTGTAAATCAATAATTTTGTTAATATCTGATAAAGATGCATGAATGAATGAATATAATACCACCACAGATACTTTAGTTATCACATTACTATTAAATATTGCATTGTCTCGTACTGAGTAATACACAATTCTTGGAAAACGTATTTCCATATATAGAAATAACTATTTGCCTAATAACAATAGCAGTTAATTTTTTTTATAATTACAAATGAATCGGTATATTTATTTATATGAAGTATATTGCAAAATATGCGGTATTCATGTTTCTCGATATCATCTCTGTTACATGCAACCCGATACCTGAAAGTCAAAAACAACGAATGTCAACTTTATTTTCTATGACTTGGAAAGGATGTAAGAAAAGATCCTAGATAACGGTGATTACCTACATGAACCCAACTTATGTGTATTAGCCAGTAGGCGTTACGTATGTGTAGATGAAAACATTTTATACTTTTGAAAGAATTGTGGATACAGACAAGTGATTTACAAGGAAAATGTTATAATTAACTTCATGAAGTACATTTTAGCAGCAAAACAAAAATTCAAACGAGTTGTGGTAGTAGCTCATAATGGACAGGCATTTGATCATCAGTTTTGTCTAAATTACATATTAACCGAATCACAGCGAACAAGAGCGTGCACTAACCGGCATGCGGATAATCGACGAGGTGTTAAAAGGAATCGAAAAAGGTTACAGGATAATAAAGATTAACGAGGTTTGGTCTTATTAGGTAGATCAATTTGATAGAGCTAAAAAAAAGTTGACGGTCTTTTTCGAGAAATGATGGACAAATTTCTAAAAGTAAAGCAGCAGGCTTCGGGTTGGTCAGCAAGTTGTTCTTCACAGCCAGAGAGGGATAAATATATTAACGATTTTTTAAACAACGAAGGTATTCGGATAGCGTATGCTGAAATTTTAAACAACCTGGTTTGCGATCACTAACTAAACTTATACTGAATTCGTTTTGGGGAAAACTAGGCCAAAGAGAAAATCAACCTAAAATAAATATTGTCAGCAATCCAAACGAGTTTTTTGGAATGCTATCAAATGTAAGCATTACTATAAATCACGTATTGCCGATTAACGAAAATACTGTTATTTTAATTGGCAATATAGAGAAAAAACCTGTCAAGGACAGGCTACCATAAATGTTGTAATAGCAGCTTTTGTAACCGCTCAAGCTAGACTTAAGCTGTACAGCTATCTTGATTAACTTGCCGACAGGGTTCTTTACTACGACACAAACTCTATAATTCACGTTTCTAGACCTAGAGAATATGATGTTTCTACTGGAAAATTAATTTACGATATGACAGATGAATTGGAGACGTACGGGTCTGGTAGTTACATCGACGAATTTGTGACTGGAGGTCAAAAAAAAAATTACGCAAATAAAGTTTACTCTACAGACACACAAAAAGAAGTCCTTGTTTGCAAAGTAAAAGGTAATATGGCTTACCTACGCAACCGCACAACTTGTAAACTTTTAGAGCATCAAGAAGATGGTTTTAATCCCATCGCGGTCTTTATTTATAGTTTTAAAAAGTATCAGAAGAACAGAGGAGTACGAAGTAGTGACAAGAACTGAGCGCAAAATGTACAAACCAAATTCTACAAAACGTAAATTATTTGATAACCACACTTCACTGCCATTTGGATATAAAAAACTTAAAAACTCGTCATAATTTGTGAATATTTGTGAAAATTTGCATTTTTATAAACATTTTATGCAATTACGTATAATTGTAATTAGAAATTAATATTAATAGGTGTAATCGTATACAAGTATTATTTTTGGTTCGAATGTATTTAAATCTTCCAGTTTAATAATTTCCACTTATAGAAAATGCGTTCACATGTAGTTACTTTATGCCCCACGTTCTTCACATGATAGTTTACTGACTGTATATTTTCTAAAGATTGTATTAATAAATGTACGTTCGGTTATCTGTATCGTATAGCTACTGGAATAACATTATTTTCTGCAAAGTGTACTTTTATTTTTAAAATGTTGCACAATAATCACTATACATATGTAATTTCTGTTAGATTAAATAATAAAATATTCGAGTTCCAACCTGCAAGTATGTGTTTAAAACATGTTTAACGCTCAGTTATCATCGAAACTGCAAGCCAGTGTTGGTAAACCAGTATCGATAGAACCGCTTTTGGTAAGAACGGATTTTGATAAAATCGATTTTCACTAAAACCTGTTTTGGTAAAATCGGCATTGGTAAATCGATTCTGACAAAGCGGTTTTATTAACCGAAAGCCGGTTTTGGTAAAACCCGCTTTGGTAAAAACCGGTTAAAATCGTTTTTAGTGAAATCGGTTTTGTAAAATCGGTTTTTAACAATATCAGTCCTGATAAACCGATTTTGGTAGGTATACAAACCACTTTTTGGTAAAATTGGTTATGTTGTAATCGATTTTGAAACAAAATTTTATTTTGATAGATACGGTTTTGTTGTCTCAGATTTCCATAAATTGGATTTTTAAAAATTTTGTTGGTTCATCATTTACATTTGGAACATCTTTACCCAACTCGAAACATAATGAGAAAAGAACAGTATTTCTATTGCAAGTATGTGCAAAAATAGGTCAAGAAAGCGGTAACTTGCTGGACGATGCGTTTCCAGATAGACGAATTTTGACGAAACTGTGGAATACCGTCGGTTTGGCAAAAAAATTGCTTTTGATGGATCGGTTTTAGGTAAAACCAGTTTTAGTAGAACCGGCTAAAAACCTGTTTTGGAAAAATAGATTTCTTTGTATGGTAATGCAGCAGTTTTAATCAAATCTGAAAACCGATTCCAGTTAGGCAGTAACAAATACGATTTCACTCCTCATTGATATGCACATTCCTTATAATTATTTAATTCACAAGGATCCTCAACAGTATTGGAAGTTTCTATTTGTACTTCATTAAAATAATATATTTCGTCACATAGAACTCCATCTGTTTTCTTGGTTTTAAAATAACATTTCAGTTACTTTGTTATCCGCGTTGGTGCGAGTCTTTAGTTCATTGCGTCTGCCCGCATAGTAAAACGAGGAATGTTGTTTCCACTTTTAACAGCACGATGTAATTAAGACAGATACGTTTAGGAGGCGTAACCGAGAGGTTGTAACGGCCTTGAAACAATTAATCGATTGTCGATTGCTATGAAATTTCCAGCAATTATAGCAATTCTAGACATGTTGCGTGAATTATACTTAATACCCATGCCTATTGCAGATTTTTTTTTAAATACAACCTTACAGTTAGCAGTTTTCCTCTGAAATTAACTAAATTTCCATCTTGATCTAACATTTTAACTATTATTTCATTTATTATACGTGACCTGATTGGTAGATATATAATCGTTAGGTGGGCACTCGACAATTTTAAAACCTGCAAATACTTGAGGAAAAAATTCGTGTATTACATGGGCTGGTTTACTATTTAAATAGGATCCACTTGCAATATTACAACGATTAAAACTGCATTCACTTTACAAATGTTGATCGCGTAGTCTGCTTGATGTGTGGCATATGCTAGCAATTTTCGTGGATTGAAACCGAGTAGAGAACCAATTGAATCCTTTTTGGTAAAATCCACATCTTCACTACATTTAATACTACATTTAAGTGTATTATTGTCAGCTGTAATTTCTATATACACTGGCGTCTTTCTAGCGCTTCGTAATTGTTCCATACGACCACGCCATCTTTTATCGCCTAAAGCTTTTGAAGTTATTTACTAATTTCACTAATCTCATAAGCACCTTCAGGTATTTCTATGAATTCTCCGTTAGGTCCATAATAAAATTTATTATTTATTCCTTTTTCAATGTTTGGAATTGTGTTATAAGACTCAAAATTTGTTATTCCTAATACGTACTCCGAATCATTATCCAAGTTTATAGGCGGATTAAAGTTGCTTGTTAAAACTGAAGTGTTTCCCGTTAGAGTAAAAGTGTACGACATGACTTCATACGCAGTTCTATGTACTGCTTAGAAATTGTAAGCATAAATGTCCGCAAAACACAGTACCGTACGATTGTTCTTGGTTAATGATATAAAGAATTTTACATTTACCCCCGCTATTCAAATAACTTATCAACTCTGTTGGCGGTCGCAGGTTTCTGTAGCTATCATAGTAAATAGCGCTACTACCGTATTTTTTATAAGAGGTCAAATGCGTGCCTAAACCTTCTATTCCATCTAAATTAATTATACCACATTCTTTTAAATTAACTTTTTTGGGAAGATTGTTTCTCATGAACATTCCACGGAAATATGGTACTTCCAATTGCTTAACAAACTCTATTAATTCTACATTGTTTAGTGCTCGATTCGGTAAAATCAAGTTGCGTTCCTTTGAGGTTTTGCAGGGGCTAAGAAAAGACCAAAACCTTTTTTATAAGGTTTGATGTACATGCCGTTTCCGACTGCAATGTCCTCCATTGCCTTGTTATGACGTTGTTTTTCCGCTAGTTGTTCCTTAGCTATTTTAGTATCTGAAACTGCTTTTGCAACAGCAGCTGCACCTCCAGTAAGAGTACCAAGGGCGTACTTCTTATTTTACGTTTCTTGATCAGTTTTCTAATTTTATTGATATTTTTTGTTCTCAGCGATGCACAAGCACCCATACAAAGTTTTACTTTAGCTTTCATTGCGGTAGCTACTCCAAATACTGTTGCTTTTTCACCTAAAGAGTCTGCTTGATTGCGTTTAGATAGATCCTTTTCTTTGGAGTATGCAATATCGTGCTCCTTACAAGCCTCGTCTAACTTGTTTATTCCCTTGTCTCCCCGAGCTAACCGTTCGATTAGTTTTGTACCCGGACCGCAAAATTTGTAACCCGGAATATGCGCTTCAAATGGTAAATTGTTAATTACAGTATTTAACAGTCCGTTCCCAGTAGTTTTAGAATTATGATAGGTAATCACTAGCGGACAACTGTCCTCTCAAGCTGTGCAGTAAATAAATTATTGTGAATTAATGATTCTTTATATATAAGTACTCGCCGTTTCTTGTATATAGTTCCACTTCTTTACAATCGAATTTAGTACTTGCAAACATGCGTGTTGTGAAACAATCAACATCTTTAACCATAAACAATAATTACATTGACGTGCAATCCTTAGCTAAAAAACATAACGTCATCTATTCGATGTCTAGTTGTTAGTCCATCAAATTGCGGTGAAACTAACGTTTAAAGTTTGAAAACGTATATGTTTATTCTAAATCACTTTATCAACCAAAGTATCAATACCTTGAAAGTCTACTGCAACCAATAAAAGGGATCAAATATTATACATTTTCCAGTTCTGATAATATTATATCACCATCTGATGCTCGAAATAATTCTATAGTTGTTTTTGATGATGTAGTTTGCGATAAGCAAGGTATAATTAGAGGATACTTTAGTATGGGGCGTCATAAACAAGTAGACAGTTTTTACCTTTGTCAAAGTTATACTCGTATACCTAAGCACTTACTACGTGATAATGCTAATCTTTTAGTTTTATTTAAACAAGATGATTTAAACTTAAAACACATGTATGACGATCACGTCAATACTGACATGAAGTATGATAAATTCAATGTAATATGTGCTGCTTGTTGGCAAGAAAAAATCACTAATTGATGCGCCAAACAAAATAATAAGAAAATTGTTTTACTAAATTTAAATATCTCTAACCGTTTTCAAAATATGGAATGAAGTCCAAAAGGGCAGTAGATATAAAAATCATGATTTTATTAATTGATGCGCCAGGCGAAATAATGAGAAAATTGTTTTACTAAATTTAAATATTTCTAACCGTTTTCAAGATATAGAGCGAAATCCAAAAGGCCAAACAACATTTATGGAATTCCTTTGGTTAACAAGAAGGTATTGGGGATGATGAAAGATAAGAATAATGGGCGCATTATGACCGACTTTATTGGATTACGATCTAAGATGTATGTAACGAAGATTTATAATACGGCAGAGGGGGCCGAATTCTCACAATTGATGGAGGAAGATGAATCACCACGATCACTTACTATCCAAAATTTTGGTGTTACGAAGAAGATCAAAGGTGTTAAAAAATCTGTAGTAAAAAGCAGAATCACGTTTGAGGATTACGTTAGATGCCTGGAAGGGCTTAAACATGTATCTGTAACGCAGAACTTAATTCGGACGACTAAGCATCGCGTTCATACCATTGTTCAAGAGAAGATTGCCTAAGTCAACACGATAACAAACGTTACTTGATTCCTGATACATAAACTACATTACCCATTGGACACTATTCTATCATGAACATTGATTAAGTTATCCTTACTAATAATACATCAGTTATGTATTGTGATATATATTGGTGGATCAGTTGCACATATAGTTGTTGTGGTTTAACTCTATATACTGAATGGATATAAGTTGTGTAAATAGTACATTCATCATAAGATGCCGTTAAAAGGTACTTTGAATATAGTTGTATATAAAATAATATTTGTCATTATAATTAGTTATGTAATTAATATATAGGTATAGCTGTAAAATTATATGATAGTACTTGTGACAGCCCGTTTTCGCATGTTATGCTGTCACTAAGCTAGTATATGTAAATAGTATTTTGGGATGATAGTATGGTTGCCTATAATCTTCAAGGTGTAGGTTTACATTCATTAATAAATATTACATTTGGGTAGAGATCATTATTTCATTTATTTAATAGTTAATTCTTAATAAGATTGTTTTGTAAATATTTTACTAATCATAAAAAGGATATACTTTCTCTTCTAAATTGTACAGATGTGCTAACATTGACAAAGATGTTGGTTACAGAAATTCTTCGTAGAAGGTTTTCGTTATAATTAAATAGTTTAAACTCTTAAAGTTGTTATCCAAGCGTTGTTTCTATTGTACAAATATATGTTCGTGTTTCGATGTATAAAATTGTGAATTGTTTGTAATTTTGAAAGGCATTGGAAGATCTAGAAAGATTTCAGTGATTAAGTGTTGAATTGTTTAAATTATATACTCACGATTTAGAATAGGTATAATTTTGAATTATTTCTAAGCTTCTTAATTATCCAATTATTGTCTACGTCTATAGTAATTCAATTTCAAGGAATGTTTTGATATTAATAAAGGTTTATGTCGATTTATCAGACGGCCAAACATGCGCAGTTGTGTTCCTGTCTCTTCATTTGAATATTCTTAACAGGGACGTACTGTTTCACAAAGTTAATTACATTTTCAAATAGATTTATATATTTGTTTAGTCTTTTGAGGTTTATTCCATTAAATTCTTTATTGATATATATTGTTTTCTAAGGGTACATGCTTGTCTGATTCTATTTACAGATCTTCGAACGTTACTGTTAAGTTCTGCACGCCTATGTAGTTGATTGTCTATCATTCAGTTTTTTGTAGATTAAAGTCTTTCTAATTGAAAACAACAGAGCATCTTCCTCTTTTTCAAATCATCTCTTCACACAGTTTAGACAAAGTGGAATAATAGGCAAATTTCTGAAACTTTAAAAGTGTTTTGAATGTTATACTTAACCAGCTTAGTAGTTGGGATTTGTTTCAGAAAAGCCACGTTTCTCAACTTCTTGGGAATAAATTGAAACCCACAAATAAGCGATTTGGATTATGGCTGTTGACAGAAAATATGTGCAACAATAATCTGGTGACAGGTATTGGTAATATTTGTTATGTCGAAGGCGAACAGATGCTGACTGGCGGACTACACACCAATTACAGAACCATTTTGTGACAATATAATGTTGGTTAAAATTTGCGACTTTTCTGACACCGAGCAAGCATCTGCAAACAAAAGGATGTTTATCCTAAAAAAAGAAAATTTGTGGTGCATTTAACAGTTATCTACGAAGAAAGTTCGACCGATTCGTTTCCGCTAGGCATGGTGTTAAAGCTAAGCTCCCGTTTTCTCTGGAAAGCACTAACAAGATGGGTCAGAGAGTAAAAAAAATTATCGGAAAAGAAAACCTCGAATGTATTAATAAAAAATTCCAAAATCCTATATGTGTTCCATACAAAGTGGAACTAGCAGATGTTAAGTTGGAAACTTTATTGGAGGAACTACCAGATATATTAGACGAACTCGAAAAAGATTATTTCTATCTTTTTGACATAGATGTAACCCAAGATTTTGCTGGCATATTTAGCAAGATGGATATGTGTAATTATTTAAATGCAAAGCATAACTTTTGCTATAATGGAGAATACGAAGAAAAGTGTAATATTATAGTTGACAACGATAAAACTGTTGATTGTTTAACATGACTTACAACCAATGCAAGACTTAAGATATACAACAAATTTGTGTGTCAGATAACAAGTCCTGGCGTTAATAAACAACTTGGCAATCATATAGTAGATTTTTTACATTGTCCTGATGTACGTTTAAGGGAAACTTTTGTGTCTACTTTAGCCAAAGAACATGGTATTACGCGATTGGAAGCGACAATATACAACTGTACAATTGGAAGCTGTGTCAGTGCGGAACGGGTGTATAAACCCTTAAAAGACTGTTTAACGTTATTGGAAGATAGTAAGTTATACTTCCTAAAGGCGCCAATTGTCTCGGTACCACTTGCCAAAATGTGGAGTAAGCTATCGGACAAGCTACAAAATAGCTGCTGTTTAGTGTATAGTAACCTGCTACAGTACGTGTATTGTGGTAATGGCAATACAAAGAAATTGACGAGCTTGTAAATTAAATTGTCCAAAAAACCAGAGGAAAGGGAAAATTGATAAAGTATGTGCTTTCGGCTTTTAGTTTTAACTATTTACCTGTAAATTATTTGGAGATAGTAGAGGAAGATGTCCAAGATAAAATAAAAATCTTACACAAGTGCTACATTAAAGCAGGTAGTACATATTTTACACAATCTGCAACACCATATTCTACAATTCCAAAAGAAATAGTCATTTCGGAATTCGGATTGATAGATACGCCTAACATTCGTCCAGAGGTTGTACGACAACGCGTAAATATTGGTAGTAAACTCTATCCGTTTGAGCTAAAGGAAATTTCCCCATTATGTATACCATACGCTGTAAGTGGAAGGAAAAGACAACTGGAATTAGAGGAAATGGATGCAAAAAGGCGAAAATTGAACTAACATGGAAAACACTGCGACAATACGCGATCAATACAAAGATGTGTTAGACAAGGAACATCTTATTAGAGAAAATGAGGAAGAATTAAAAGATTATTTTATGTGCCGATGGACTGACTTAGATACATCTGGTTTCTACAAGTTGTATGCATTTGTGGTTAGTAAAAAAGACTCTTTTAGTGATGTAGACGTCCTTGCGGAAAAGGATGGTACTAAATCCGTATATTTTTTAAAAGGTTATTCTAAAAACGTATTTATCGAAATGGTAGATAACATAGACGATCTAAGGAACCTTTGTAACCTTTGCGTACACCACACGCAAAGGGGTTCCTTTAAACATTGTATATTTGCCTAGTAAAGAACCTTTCGGATCATTTAAAACCGAAGGTCTTACAACCTATAACAACCATATATTTCCAAAAGTGATGGGCATGCAACTATGCAACAGTGAGTGGAAGAATAAGGATTTCCTCCAATACCGACAAGAAAAAGTCGCTCGAGCTAACAAGATACGTATGCAAAATATAGTGGGAGAGCCGCGATTAAACGATTGTCACAAGCTGCAAGAATTACACGAAGGAATAGATCTAGTTGTCGGTAGAATCAAAGACTTTATATATAGAGGCAAACTTCGGTACATTTTACAATTCGAAAACCTAGACAGTCTCTATGTATCAAACTATTGGCTAGAAAAGGAGATAGAGGAATTGGGTGTCGATTTAAATTTTAAGCTGCAAATAAAATGAGATAAAATTAAAACCGCTCCAGACAAACATAAAGAAAGGACTGTCTTCTGTGTATAACTTTGTATTAAAATTAAGTTTAAATGGCTCCATGCTTGGCATTAAATTTCTTTAAATTTTGTTATGTATAATGTCAGAATAAAAATTTCAGAATAGTATTACATAGCTCTTTATTTATAAAAGGCTATGGCATCACCACCAGGGATGTGTCTGGGGTGTACACGAAGGAAGCGAAAGTTAATAGTCACCAAGCATCTAATTCTTTATTTAGATGGTATCGAGTACTTGCCGGTGTATGTATCCAAAGTAAAAAACACGATTTGTACACGCAGATTATTAGTAAAATTAGTTTATCGAGCGAAGATGACAAGCGTAACGTCATCCCTGAAAGCATATCAACCCATGCATGGGGGGCATAAAGATGTATGATAGTTGTTTGATTTTGTATATCTATTGTATATATTAGTTTTAAGATTCCATAATTTTTAAGTTCTTCTCCCACCTATCAAATCCTTCCTGCTTCGATTCTGGTTGACAGAGTATATGTGTTACCTCCACGTGGTGTTCGCGGGGCACATCGGTTTTAGATTTCTAGGGGAATGGTTGAGTAAAGCATATGTTTGGGTAGCGAAAAATGGTTCTAAAAATGTAGTTAAATAAAGATGGTGCAAAAATTAAAGATTTGGGGTCTATAAAGTGTAACTTTGTAATCCATTTACAGGTTTGGGGTCCCTAGAAAAATCTAATATTAGTTGATACCAAAAAAAGATATATTTATCTTAAAAGAGTGACTACCCCGCGGATAATAAACACAATATACCACCTGTCGACAAAAAAGTTGTAGAAAAATTCAAAGACGAATTTAATGGGGGCCCAGTATTATAATTTGTTGGTAGTAGGTAGTCCTACTGTACTGTAAACGAGAAAGACGCGATTAAAAAGATTAAAGGGGTCTCACGAAGTGTAGTTAAGTAAGACCGCGGGTGCTACAACCTATAACGAGCATATATTCCCAAAAGGGGTGGGCATGCAGCTACGCAACAGTGCGTGGGAGAATAAGGATTCTCTCCAATAAGAAATTAAAGTTTCCATGTACGTAGCACCAGTCATTAGGTAATGGTAGAAATGTTTAACTTATAAAGGCGATTATTAATTGTGGTTTAGAAAAATATTAGTTTTCTTGGACTAAATAAAATAGCTTAGACTGATTAATGTATATGGCTACATATTCTCGTACACATCCACAAACATCTGCTTACGTCCACATACAAACATGGTGATGCTGGTAGTTTTTGTTTAACATCTCGTAGGAAAGATACGTTAGGTGTTAGTGTGTGAAAGCCCATAGGATCGTTAGATTCAAAAGGAACGGTGCGGCGAAATGTATGGCGGTTCCCGTTAGAATAATCGAAAGTGAGTAGGGTAGCTAAGCCGCTTTGGCAACAGAGATCCACAGCAAGATATGTATACGCCGATTCGAGAACAATATGAACAGCTAAGCCGCTTTGGAAAACAAAACGTGCAGCAAGATATGTATACGCCGCTTTGAGAACAAAATTGTCTTTGTGTGTAAATTTGTTGCGTCGGGGGGTCGTTAGGTCTTTGGGGTGTGCGTTCGGCGGGGTCGTTAGATTTTTGTCGTGGGGTGGTGCGCGTGCGCTGGGGTGGAGATATTTTCTTAAGAAATTTTTTAGCAGCGTTCCCGACGTTAAATATTAAATTTTTAAAAATTTTGTGTGTGTAGAAAATGGAGTTCACGTGTTGGTTCGTATTTTTCTGGGTAGGTTAAGCTAAAAATTAAAACGCCGCGGTGAAGAATTTTTTAATATTAGGCAAACGCGTGCAAGTGGTAAAGAGTGTTTTAGCTCTCCTCATAAGCTGCGTTTTGTACGAAGTAGAAAATAAAATTAAGAAAATATACAAAATGTTATATGATGGAGGTCAAATTTTTAAACGTTTGCAGGTAAAATCTTGTAAAAAAGAAGTCGTTCACTTCTCGCAATTTCAATGTCACGATAAAATACTAAGAATTTGCATGCAGTCGAATATAACCTCGTGTTTGGAATTATAAATCTATGGTAATATATGTAAATCACGTCGACATTCGACTTTTAATATAATGTATTTAATTAACATAAGGTGTGTGTGTGTGTTTGCAAAAACATGTCAAGACAGGTATGCCGTATATTTCCTTATTGGTATGCAAATTATACCACCTTGCATCACGATTTATTTGAGATTTAAATAAAAAATTAATTTAATCTTATATCAAGGATGTCTTGCTTACATTTTAGCAATTTGAATATATTTAAATATTTAAATGTAATTATACATTTAATTTATGTGGCAATAAAAATTCTTTTACTTTTAGCGGTTTGGTGATTGAATGTAGATGACGCATTAGACATTGTATATATATATATATATATATATATATATAACTCGTTTAATTTCACCATTATTTGAACCTGCGTTTTTGAAGTGCTCAGTATACGTGCAGCGTTGGTATAAAAAGTAAGTTACATTTTTCTTTATTTTGTAAAAAGAATATTTTACTTTATAATATTTGCAAGTTTGTAACAGCATTGCTGTTGTTTGTAGATGGATCAAGTAATACAAAACAATAATAAACAGTCCGTTGTAGGCCCTAGAAAAGAGGCAAAGAGGTTAGCCGAATTGCCACTAAACGTTCCACAAAGAATTTACAGAGCAAGAATAGTACATTCCAAATATGGTGATTGTGTTTTGATCGAGTTAGCGGACAATATTTCATTTCTACCACAACGCAACAAGGAATTGTGGAGAAAAAACATTGAGGAATTGGGTTCTGGAAAATACGCAATAACCATATTAGAACTAATAGATATTAAAAGACCCAATCATCTTGTTTCCTACAGAATAGAACACATTTAGAAAACAAAAAAATAATTAGTATGTTTTCATAATTATTGCTTGTTTTGAATAATGACTGAACATATTAATACTTTAAGTAGCGAAATTGTTTTTAAAGTTAATAACGCATGCAATATTTTATTTAAAAAGTATACAATTAAAGAAGCTGAAATTTTGTTAAAATATATCAAACGATACTTAAGGTTATTTGTAAAGGCGGTTAGACATGGCGACTTAAATTTAGGTCAGTTAAGGCAAATTCAAACCAATATGGGATTGTTAAAAAGCATCCAATCATTAATTAAAAATTTTCATGTAGGAAGCGGCATTCAATCTGTTTCACAACCATCACGTTTGGGAGTCAAATGGATTGATTTGGTTTCCGCTTTTGCAAGAAGAATTAGAACAGGCGTTATAATAAACATGCATCATAAAGATTTAATGGCATTTTTTAATGATTGCTTTAAGGTAATTAAAATTAAAATAAAAATAGTTTAAAAATTAAATTTAATAAAATTAATATTACACTTTGTGGAGAATTCATTAAAACATCTAATATTGATGAAAATAATGTAACGGATTTTAAACATTTTAATACGAAAAATGTGGCGATTGACGTAGGAACGGATTTAACATCATGGTTTCGTGATGATGTGGTTGATAAACTAAGAACAAAACTATCGGAGTTTCAGGAATCAAAATCAGGTTGGGCTTTGAAAAAAATTGTATCGATGGAAGTTAATATTAATAAATACGAAATGGGCAATGGACGTGTTTCATCTTTTATTCCGCTGCCAAAGCAAATTTCAAATAAATATGCATGCATCAACGTGAAAAATTCAGATGAGTGTTGCTTTTTTTGGGCAATTGTTTCAGCATTATTTCCCTCTAAAATAAGAAGTAATCTCACATCCTCATATCCACACTACAGATTAGTTTTGAATGTTGAAGGATTGGAAATGCCGATGTCGATTAAAAATATTTCAAAATTTGAAAATATGAATAAAATTTCCATAAATGTATACAGTTTAGAATTAAATTGCGCTAAAGAAAAATCGTTCTATAGTGTGGTGCCAACAAGGCTTACTATGCAGAAAGCTGAGAAGCATGTAAATTTACTCATAATTCAAAATCAATATTTTCCAAACGTAAACAATTATAATACTCCAAGTGAGGATTTTGAAAATGTTGAAATAAAATACCATTATGTTTGGATAAAAAGTTTATCGCGGCTTATTGGCAGTCAACTAAATAAACATAAACATAAAAAATATATTTGCGATCGTTGTCTGAATTACTTTAACACCTTCGATAAATTAAATGATCACTCTAAATATTGCGAAAAAGTAAATATCTGTAGAATTTCATATCCTAGGCATCGTCATGTTGAATTTAAGAATTATGTTTATAAGCAAAAAGTACCATTTATAATTTATTCCGATTTTGAGACTATTTTAAAACCTGTTAAAAATCATAGTTATCAAAATATTCCAAGCACTTTAAAGTATCAACATCATAAAGCTTTTAGTGCTGGTTATTATTTAAAATGTGACTATGATGAATCGTTATCATTTTTTAAAAATTATTTGGGGGAAGATTGTATAGATTGGTTTGCAAACGAAATGGTGGAAATTGCAAAATTTGTTCGAAGTAAATTCAAACATATTGAACCAATGATTGAACCTCATAATAACATTATTGCAACACATTGCTCTATATGTGAAAATGCATTTTCTGAAAACGCTATCATCGTTAGAGACCACTGCCACTTTACTGGCAACTTCAGAGGTTTTACACACCAACATTGTAACCTCAACTTTAGAAATAGTTTTGTTGTACCGGTTGTGTTTCATAATATGAGTGGATACGATTCCCATTTCATGATACGAGAATTATCAAAAATGGTAATATTAGTTTATTGCCATTAAACAAAGAGAAATACATTTCATTTACTCTGAACGATCTAGATGCTGATGATGATGGTGATGCTAAGATAAAGTTTCGTTTCATTGATTCTTTGAGATTTTTAAATTCATCTTTAGACAGTTTAGTGGCCACATTGCAACCTTCAGATTTCAAATATTTATCGAAAGAATTTTCAAATGTCTGTTCAAATAAATTGAATTTATTAACAAGAAAAGGTGTATTTCCATACGAGTACATTGATCCAATGTCTAAACTGAATGAATTTGAACTTCCAAAAATTGAAAACTTCTATAGCATGTTGACTGGTGAACATGTCACTGAGGATATGTATAACCATGCTCTAAAAGTTTGGAATGCATTTTAAATAAAAAACATTTCGGAGTATGCCTTACTTTATATGAAAACCGATATAATGTTGTTAACGTGTGTTTTTGAACAATTTTGCGAAAAGTCGTTTGCCACATATGGGCTCGATCCTGCTTGGTACTTCACCTTACCAGGGTATGCTTGGGATTGCATGCTTAAGCATACAAAATATAAGTTAGAGTTGCTTATGGACATTGATAAAATTATGTTTATTGAAAACGCTATTAGAGGTGGTATTAGTCAGGTGAGCAACCGATATTCCGAAGCTAACAATAGATACATGCATAATTATGATGCATCTAAACAATCCAAATATCTTCTATATTTGGATGCTAACAATCTTTACGGGTGGGCAATGTCGCAAGCATTACCATACGGCGACTTTGAATGGGTTGACATTAATCTCGATATTATTTCAATTCCAGATGATGCTCCAGCTGGATATATTTTGGAGGTTGATTTGGAGTATCCTGAATATTTACATGATTTACACCGCGATATGCCGTTTTGTGCAGAACATCAGATCCCTCCAGGATCAAAATTGCCTAAATTAATGACCACCTTATCCAATAAAACTAAATACATTTTACATTACAGGAATCTTAAACAGGCGTTGTTAAACGGACTTAAATTGACAAAAATCCATCGAGTTCTAAAATTTAAACAAAGTTGTTGGTTAAAACCCTATATTGATTTGAATACTGAGCTTCGGAAGCTTGCAAAGAATGAGTTCGAGAAAAATTTATTCAAATTAATGAACAATGCGGTATTTGGAAAAACAATGGAAAATATTCGAAAGCACCGTGTTGTAAAGCTAGTTAAACGTTGGGAGGGTCGTTATGGAGCGAAAAATTGGATGGCAAGCCCCATGTTTCATAGTTACACAATTTTCGATGATGAATTAATGGCTATTGAGCTAAACAAAACCGAATTAATCTTTAATAAACCATTATATGTTGGTATGTCCATATTAGATATTTCTAAAATTTGTATGTACAATTTTCACTACAATTTTATGCTTCCAATCATGAAGGTGGAAAATTGCAAGCTCATGTATAGCGATACCGATTCGTTTATTTATGAGTTAACTTGTGACGATGTATATAACGAACTTATTAAGTCAAATCTCTCAAAGTTTGACACTTCTGGGTATGATGTAAATAATCGCTATGGAATACCTCGGGTTAACAACAAAGCTTTGGGGCTCATGAAGGATGAGACAAACGGTGTTAATAATAACACATTTTGCTGGGTTACGATCGAAAATGTATAGTTACAAGTTGGAATGCAATCCAAATGAGAAGGAAAATAAAACACGTAATCATGGTGTTATAAAAAAATCCAAAGGTATCAAATATAATGTAGTAAAAAATGAAATAACTTTTGAAGACTATGTTTCATGTTTAAAAGATTTTAAAGAAAAGAAACTTAAGCAAGCCACGTTCCGTTCCTACGCTCATGATGTATTTACAATAATTCAGGAAAAAATTGCATTAAGTCCATATGATGATAAACGTAGTCTAATACCAAATTCATATGATACATTACCGTGGGGACATTATAGTATCGCGATGATGGAATAAATATATTTTTAGAAGTTTAAAACAAGCAATAATTAAGAAAAACTTATTAAATATTTTATTTGTTTTACAGATAACCGCTTCCCATTATAGTTAACAGTATGGATGTTGAACAATTAGTAGAAAATCAAAAAGAAATTGAAGTGCCTAGTTTACTGACCATTAGCATAAAAACAATACTGAATCAAATTGGGTTAACCAACCAGAGTCATATTGGCATGTTAAAATCAATACTTCCAAAAACAGTATACAAAGACATAAAAAGAACAGTTATTAGAATGTTTAATAGTGCAGATATTTATGAAGTTAACCTCAAATTTCTTAAGTCTGTGCTACTACAAAATGATTTTGACAAACATGCGGCGAAGTATTTGGAGAAGTTGGTCAACTGCCACAACGATCCAACTAGAATCAATATAATGTATATAAAAGAACACATAAATCCAATAATGTATTCCAATTTTCTAGCAGAATACCTATACATATTTGAGGAAATTGGATGGGATCATTTTTTGGCTACTGTTTTAACAACAGGTGAAGAGGACATACTTCATAAGTGGGATTTTACAAAACCTTTGTCTGAAGAGCAATACATGTGTTTAATGTATATTCCAACAAATCGCATGCCTCAATTTGCAGAGCGATACAATCGTGTAGTTGTACATTCTTGAGAAAAATTAAGTACTATCACAGCTTCTACTGAGAGTTATTCATGTTGCAAGGAATGTATGAGAGGTGTTAAGGGTGTAATTAAAAATACAAAATTTATGGTATTTGAAGATGCTTGTATAGTACCAGATCTTATATGGAACATGAGTTATTGGTGTTGCAGATGTGAAAGAATGCCTTTATTTCAAGTAATCGATGAGTCAGAATATTATACTCATATTGATTATATTACACAAGTTTAAATGTTGTATAATGGATTGCGGTTGTTGTATATGTAATAATAGAAATAAAAAATGTTTTTCTCAATTTGTATATTATTGAACTGAATACACTATTTTAAATCATTCAAATCGCATAAAATTCTATCATAATAGTAAAAGATACATTGCTTTAGACCAATACACAAACTGCATAAACTGCATAAATTATTAAAAGCCTCCAAAGTCTGAAACATGCAATATTCATCATTATTAGAATAATTTTTCACTAAATCTAAAACATTTCTATAGTATGCATAAAAGTTCATTTCTTTTAAGAGGTTTACTTGATCAACCACTATACATTGATTTGCTTCCAAAATCTGAACTACATCATTTTCACAAAGCATATATTCAACATCATGTTTAGTAAGTTTTAAAAACTTTTCATCATTGTATACGACTTGTTGTAACTTGCACGTGTCAATGATTGAATCATCGTCATTACCATTACCATTCAATGGTTGTTGCATAGTAAAGAAGTTAACTTTGTTATTAAGCAGTTCCATAAGGTGATTCCACTCAACATCGCTTAAACTAATTTTATTGTTACCATCATCATTTAAGTAGCTATGTCGATTTAAATCAATTGTGGGTGTAAACTGTCGAGCTGGAGATAGACCTACTTTAATGTTATAGTATGAGAGTGGAAATGTGGTTTGTAGCAGTAAATAATGTTCACTTTTGGTAGCATGTTCAACTTTATCTAGATATTGATTGATTGCAGCATCATAATCAACATCTTCGGATGATGATGATATATCAAAATCATAATAATCTTCAACACTACTTTCTTCAACCATGATTGCAAAGACCTTTTCCGATACTGAAATTACGTGAGAAAAATGTTCATTATATTTTTTGTGAAACCCCCACTTCTCCATCATTACAAATTGGATTTTTTTATCCATGAATTGTGAGAATTATCAAACCCCAACCATTTTACAAATAGACGATCTCCTTTTTGGCGTAACACTTTTTCAACAAGAAAAACATCAGGATGTGAGGTTTTCTGCAGTTCCTCTGCATAAAATTGCCCCAAAATCGGTTCACCTTTAGAATCTTCAAGTAGATAGGTAGCAGGATTGCCAACTACTATTTTAACAATTTTAAAGATTTCTGTGGAATAATTTGGCATGTAACCTTTAGGAAAATCAGACTTATATTTCGAAATTCGAATATGGTCGCCAACTTTAAATTTTATCACCCCCATTACTTTCAAGGCATTAAACTGTGGCAAATATGTGAATTCGGTGACATCTTTAGGCTTCATTTTAATTTTCGAATGTTTTTTGTTATTATACTGTTGAGTAATATTAGGCAATGCATCCAACCATTTACATTTACGTCTAAGGCTAAATTGTTTGAATAATTCATTCTTTAACGTTCTAATTACTCGTATAACTATGGCAGCTTTTTTTGTACTGAATGTAGAGTAATGATTAATGTTATGCATCTTCATTAATTTTTCATATCTGCTGTTGTAAAATTCTTTACCATTATCGGTTTGTAAATTATCAGGCACACGGTCTTCGTTAAAAATTTATGTCTTTGCCCGGCAAACATCAATTGCATTTTTTGATTTTAAAGGACTTGTCCATAGATATTTTGAATAACAATCTATTACCACCAACACATACCTATAATTGGCATTTTCCTTAAAATATTGATCAAATTCGATAAAGTCTGCTTGCCAGAGATCGTCTCTGTGTTTAATAATGGTACGTTTTCTAGGAAAAATTTTTCTGGCTGCTTTATACAATTCTTCAACAACGGCAAGCTTTGACATTATAGGGAAAGTGTACAATACTGGGTAACTATTATTTTTTCTCTTGATGTGCAACCGACAGTCGAAACCATTGACATCAATAATAATACTAACGATTGGAACCTTGCAACGTTGGAGATGACAAAGCTGGTGTTGTAGTTAGTGAGATTGACGAGGTTATAGAGGTTGATGTTGGTGAAGTTGTTATTGTCGAGGTTGGTGATGTTGTTGAAGTTGATGTGGTTTGCACATTACACTTTTCCTCAATTGTATTCAGCAGCTGTTTGTGTAAATTACTAATACAGGTATCCACGTATCGCTTATTGGCAGCATCATAATCAGCTTGCGGTTCTATAACATTACAAAGTTTTTTGTATTGCATATCATATTGATCATCAAATGTATAATGAAGCCGATATTTTGTGGATGAATGTGTACTTAACTTATCGATACTCATCTTTCAAAATGCTATTATGCAATGATCCCTTCTTCTCTGAGCTCTTCTTCAATACTAATTATTTCATTATTGTGACCAGTATGACCTGCCGATTTTGATGTGTGTAACAATCTAAGTCGCTCAACTAGTTCGTGAGGTGTGTTCCAGTACACATACTCCTTTGTTTTAGCGTTGACTTTTTCAACAGACCATATCCTACTGGCGCATCTAGTATTGGTTTAATAATTTTGATGTACTTATACGATCTGGAGCCAATAATTTTGTTTTGAGGATCATAGTTCCGTTTAAGAGCGTTAGTAGCTTCTAAAATCTTTCTGTACTCCTTTTGATCATTCTTGGTATACTTTTCAGGTTTTTTAAGTATTAAAAGTTCATATAATCCTGCAGTGCCTTTATCAGTTTTACCATTTATAACTAAATCAGCTGATTTGGGTGGTATGGTAACTACAGCATTTCCCATACTCCAGTGATCTGTACTAGCATCGTATTGGAGGGCACTATGACCATAATCGATTTCATCTTCTGAATTTTGAATGATTAGTTCTATATATTTTCTAGGTAAAGGATGCTCATATCTCTCTAGAAATTCACCAGTAACAACATGATCATCATCATCATCATCATCGTTTACTTCAACTTTAAGTAAAATGCCAAGAGCAGCAACATCAGTAGAACTATCTGCAACTGCCAACTTTGTTTTCAATTTATGGTTAACAGATGCATATTTTTTTGTTTTAGCAATCTGCAGTAATGGTTCAATTATTGGTTTATATGCTGTTTCAACCATTCGCTGAGTATCAAGTTCACCCCTCTTAAGAGCTTTAAGTTTACGATTAATTGAACGTCTAGTTTTCGTTAATCTTTCTTTAATCGTTCTATCAGTGGCATCCATCTTGCTGGCTTGCAGAGTAGAAACTGAGCTGCAGTAAAGCGGTTATAGTAAGGTTATATTGTTATATAACAATCAAATCCCTTTCGATATCGTCCATAATTAGAGTCTTTTGCAATGCATAGAAAATCATATTTTTCCAACTAACATCGCGAGCACATTAATTTAAAATGATCAAAAGTCATATCGGTACCAACATGTTCATCATATATGTGTTTTAAATTTAAATGATCTTGTTTAAATATGACAACTATGTTAACATTATCACGTATTAATTGTTTTGGTACTTTAGAATACGTTTGACACAGATAAAATGAATCTACACCCGAATGTCGACCCCTGCTGAAATATTCGCGAATTATATCCTGATTTAAGCATGAAATATCGTCAAATATCATTATCGTATTTTTACTGATTGCTTCTGGAGGGGTGACATTCTCTTTATCGCTATAGGCGTAGTACTTAATGCCCTTTATAGATTTAAAAAGTTGCTCTAAATATTTATATTTAGATTGTTCCAATGATTTGAAATACACGCAAACATTTTCAAACCTTAATCCGTGTGGTGCCTCCAATAAACTAATCATTACATTGGTCTTTCCACATCCTGATGGTCCGCATATTATCGCCCTGATTGATGTTGGAAATAAAGGTCCATGCTTTCCCACAACTTCAGATTTTAAAAAATTATGATTGTCTATACTTAATTGTTGAGGCTGCCGTATAAACTTCATATTAAGTCGAATGTTTTAATAATACTAATCAGTTGATGACTAAACATTGTAGAGGAAGGGGTGTTCTAAACACCTTGATAAACAAGTTACCCGTAGAGCTTCATGTACCGGGTTACCAATTTCGTGGACCAGGTACCAAGTTACGAGAACGATTAGTACGAGGCGATTCCGGCATTAACGATCTAGATAGATTGTGTCGCGATCACGATATTGCTTATGCTCAAAACCCTGACGACTTGACCGCACGACACAGAGCTGATAAAGTTCTAGCAAAAGGCGCTTGGAACCGAGTGAAATCGAACAACGCTCAGTTTGGAGAGAAAGCAGCCGCTTGGGCCGTAACCAATGCAATGAAAATTAAAACCAAACTGGGTATGGGGTTACATCAAGAAGGATAGAGAGGAAGAAAAAGAGACAGTGTTGTTCATTTAAAGGAGGCATATTGACTCCAATTAGAAATGCTGTAAAGCATATTGTCAAAGACTCAAATGTGAAGAAATTTATCAATATGAGTTTACTTGCTGCAAGAAAAGCAGTTAAAACCGCTGGTGGAAAAAGGAGAGTGCGATTTCCTCGAATTATTCCCATACCTAAAGCGGGACCGGTTTTCTTCCATTTCTAGTGCCACTATTTGCAGGTCTTTCAGCTGCAGGAGCACTAGCTGGCGGTGTTGCAGGTGTCGCTAAAGCTGCCAACGATGCTTCGGCAGCCAAGAAACAATTGGAGGAAAATCGACGTCATAATGTCACCTTAGAGGATATAGCTTTGGGTAAAAAAGGTGAAAGGTTATATCTTTCATCGCGCAATAAAAAAGGATTTGCCTTTTACTTAAAACCCAATCGAAAAAACTTGTAAATTTGCCACGTAGAGCGCTATTTGATTCAGATCTAAAGAAATATGCTAAAGGTTTGCTTGTTTGGTTGTTTCATTTCGAAATATATGGCTTCGTCATGTTATTGTGTGACTTCTTAGCATTTGTCTAATAATTTAAAACCAATAGTTTTATACATGTGGTCCTGCGATACGCATGCTTCTGCAAAATGCGTACACAGTCACAAAACCATACACTCCCCAAGCCACACACAATGAACACGGAACATGAGCATGTGCGCATGATACCAACTTGCATTCTGCGATCATAATCACTCGTGCACTCAAACGAAGCATTCGAATAGATCTGCCTACACACAAACACATTCACATAGTGTGCAAACGTTATATGCACTCAGCCACTGTTCCAGCGCTCGCATGTTCGAGCCTAGTTACCTTTTATTGGAAGGATCGCTCGTGAACTTGAAAAAAACAAAGCAATTATACAAACATATTCACGTACGTGCTCAATCGTCATTTGTACAACCAGTGCGCGAGCCCGCGCTGTATCTTGCGTACACGCATGCTTCTACAAAATGCGTACACACATTCATAAAAAAAACACACTACTCAACCCATATGGCGCACTCAACGAATACAGAAACACGAATATGTGCGAATGCTCCCAAGTTATATGCTGCGAGCATAACCATACCCTTAATAAGCAAAGCACCCCTAAGCACTCAAATAAACCCGCATACGCACAAATTTGCGCGCGCACGCTCGCATGTTCCAGCCTAGTTACATGCTACGCGCACAATGACTCGTGCTTTATGAATGCATTTGCACAAACACATTCACATATGCGCTCAAACGCCATGTGTATAACCAGTGCATACGCTCGCATTGCATCCTGCGTACGCGTGCTTCTACGAACAATGTATTGACGCATGTGTATGCATTTGAACAAACCAGCATACGCACAAGCACATTCACATACGTTTGCAAACGCCATGTGCATCCGACCATTGAGAGCACACAGGTTAGCGTGTTCTAACCTAGTTACATGCTATGCGAGTTAAGGTTCGTGGCTTGGGAGCGGCCTTTTTTAAAAAGACATTTTCAAACTTCTTAACACATTTATTTATTTACACAGAAATTAATATTGAATTTTGACAATCTAGAAAATGAATTATTCTAAGTCGAAAATATATTAATTAATTGTACAAAGTGAGTTATCTACCGAACTGCAATGTTAAAGCTGAACGATGGATTAACTGACTGCGAGTGGGGCTCCCGGGCCTTTTATAATATCCCTACCCTCTCACATGGCTGTGGGAACTTGCAGACCTAATGTCTGCTTACACTTGACTCTATTTATAATACAATGTTGCTATCTTAAATCTATTCATAATTACTTTGTTGCGAACTTCCTTTTCAGGTAATCTCGGTATGTGACTGTCTGTGACCGCCTGTGACCTGACATCTGCAGTGTCACTTATCTCTGTGCTACAAAGTAGCGCTTCCGTTTCCATGAACGTTAATAAACTGAAATGAATTGTCCTTCATTACATTGTTGCACATCACTTAGCGCATTTTCTAATATTTCTAATAACTTCTTAATTATTAGTTTCTTTTATATATATATATATATATATATATATATATATATAACAAATGGGGGATTACATAACTTGGGCACAATGCTTCGTGCGCTTGAAAAATAATGCATTTGCACAAACAGTCACATGCGTGCTCAAGCGTCATGTACACGCACCTGAATCCACATGGCGTATTCAACAAATACGAAAACACTTCCAACTTGCATATTGCGAGCATAATCACTTATTCGAACAAACGCACAAATAGGTGCGCAAACGTCATGTGCATCCAGCCAATATGCGCGCACGCTCGCATGTTCTAGTCTAGTTACGAGCCATGCGCACAATCCCTCGCGCACTTGAAAAAAGCAATGCTTTTGTACCTGCTCAAATGACAGGTGTATAACCAGTGTGCACGTACGCGCATGCTCCTACAAACAAGATACCAATACGTGCACACGTATTCATAAGAGAACATACACTTTTCAATCCACAGCCCAATCACAAACAACGCACATATGCTTATAAGCTTGCGAACACGTGCGCATACTCTTAACTTATGTACTACGCGCACAATCATTCAAGCACTCAAACAAAGCAAGGCACGTGTATGTATTCAAACAAACTCGCGTACGCACAAACATTTGCATGCACGCTCAAGCCGTATGTGCAAGCAGCCACTGTGCGCGCGCACACAATTACGTACGTGTGTAATGGCAAATTGATGAATTTATTCTATCTCAGATGCACTAACAAGATAACATTGCATGCACTCGTATTTTCGTGTTTCCGTATATGGGCGCTATGCGCGCAATCGTCGTGTACAAGAACAAAGAAACACGTAAACACAATGTGTGCGCAACCAATGAGTGTGGGTTCGCACCCTAATCCGGCGCATAGTGGCAATCGGAAATACGTGCTCGTGCAATCCCAGATGTACAAACAAGATATCAAAACATACACAAAAATCCATCATCATGGTGTATGCGGACACTGATAGCTAGATATACGAGAAAACTAGTCGAAGCAATTTGTAAGTACAACAAATTTTATAGATACACCAGAATTTATTTATCATATACGTCACAGAATAAAGATCAAGTATCCTATTTGTAATTGATAAAAGTTTGTTAAATTTTGTATACATAGACACTGATTCTCTGATCTACACTACATTTCATTTTTTTCAATGCTTTAACAAAGGTACTACATTAGCAAGGAAGCAAGTCTTTTTTATTTGGAAATTTTGAATTTTGCTTATCCCTTACTTTTCAAGCAAGGTATCTTTAACGTGCCGAACAATACACACACGGGACCTCCATTTCACCTCTCATCCGAACGAGGGCGATTTTTTGGTGAAAAATACTCGTTTAACATTTTTCAAGCAGATCGTGTCGGGATTTGGACCCGGGACCTTGGGCTCAGTAGTGACGCGCATACCAACTGAGCCACGAAGCCGCCTCCCTGCTTTACAAAACAACTACTTGGTACATTTAGGTAGAACTGAAAATGCAATTTTTTTTAACGAAGGTGTTAAAAATCATTAATATTTTTAGGCTGACAAAGTCAGAAAACATCGTTAAGATCAAGTTTTAAAAAAACTATCTGTATTTTAAAATTGCAGATTCTAAATTCTACATTCTGAATTCTTGATTTAAAAGCCTAAAATGTACATTTTAGATTCTAGAATTACACATTTGGGATTCACGATTCTAGGTTCTAGATCTCGAATTCTGGATTCTGGGTTATAGGTTCTAGATCGTAGGTTCAAGATCCTAAATTCTAGAATATAGATTCTACATTATAAAATCTAGAGTCCACATTCTAGATTCTAGATCCTAGATTCTAGATCCTGGATCTTAATTTTTAAGTTCCAGATTATAGGTCGTATATTCTACATTCTAGACCCTAGCTTTTATATTCTAGATTTTAGATTTCTTAATTTTAATTTTTAGGTTCTAGGTTTTGATAGTGGATTCTGCATCTTAGATCTACGATTCAAAATTCTGGATTCTACATTTTAGATTTTAGGTTCTGGATCTCAGGATCTAGATTCTAAATGAAAGATACTAGTTTCTACAGTCTAGACACTAGATTCTAGATGCCGGATTGTAATTTCTAGGTTCTAGATTCTAGAACGCAGATTCTACATTCTAGATTCAAGATTTTAGATCCCGAATTCTGAATTCCAGGTTATAGATTCTAGATCGTTGGTTCAAGATCCTAGAATATAGTTTCTACATTCTAAAATCTAGATTCAACATTCTAGATTATACATTTTAGATCTTCGATTCTTGATCCTTGAATCTAATTTCTAGATTCTGGATTATAGATAATAGATTCTACATTATAGATCCTATCTTCTACACTCTAGATTCTAGATCCTAAATTTTGGATTCCAGTTTGTAGGTTATAGATTTTGAATTGTGGATTCTACTGCTTAGATACTAGATTCAAGATTCTGTTCAAGTACCTTATAAGATGCCGGGTCGACTGAAAAGGCCATAATAGCTCCTTCCTTATCAGCTTTCCGGGAAAGCATACGCCAGCCACCCGTTTGCAGACTGGGATTCTGTTTCTGAAGTCGGGTTCTGGCAACTTTCTCTTCGATATCTCTGTCGGAAATCCATACTAGGACTTTTGGTCTCTTCTGGAGGTCCGCTGCGTCCACTACTTTTAGACACGCACCCTCCCAAAGGTCACCCTTGGTCTCTACGTTGTGTATTACCTACCCCATAGCTTCTAGGTTAGCACAGGTCAGCTAGAGGACACCTTCGGCAAACCTTGCGCCCTCAATCTAAAGTTAGTTGATTCTTCCTGAGAGGGTGCAGAATACAGCATCCAGAAGCATGTTCTGGACGCTCATCAAATGCCCCTTAGTCAAAACAGTCCGGGCTACGTCTGTTGTTTACCGCTACTCGCAATCCTCTAGCAGCAGCACTATACGACCGAATCTGCTCGTGGCTCTTGGAGCGTTTAGTTTGCTGCTGGGGTTCAGATGGTGTCGGTGTAGAAGTATCTGAACGAGGTATTTTATTGCCCCCGCTCTCCTTCTACACCGATACCTTCTTTGTAGACGGTTTTGACTCCGTCCAGGTTCCAGCTCCGACTTCCTTGGCTTGCATCAGCTTCCTTCGCTGAGCACTCGAAAGCCTCTTTGCTTGCAGTCCAGTGCCTGCAAGCTTCTTTATTGTATTCTCCATGTCTGCTGTATCGGACTCCGGTCTTGCAAACGGACTTGCATTCCAGGTCTACTCCACCTCCATAGATAAGTTCTGGTTGCCTGGGGGTCCTCCATTGTTGGTTCCACCTCTTCAGGTTCAGTTTTACTTTTCGTTCTAATTGTATTCATAATTGTTCCCGCGAGTAAAGGGGATGTAAGTTGTCGCCATGCTAGGTGCCCCCTGTTGGCATGGAAGGTGTGAATAAAACGAGGTGCCGTCCTGTTCCCCGAGTTTTGAATCGATTGGAATTGATTAACTATCCAGCCACACATCCTTTGGGTTCGGTCCTACACTACGGAATTTAGGATTTTCAACGAGGCTGTATCCTCTTGGTCGGGAGGGTTAAACCAAGACCTTCACACCTTCTTGCCCGTGAAACATGACTGCGACAGTAGGAAAGGCGCGGTGTGTCGGTGTTGCAGAATTGCCCCACCGGCATTGTTTATCTTAGTGGAGGCCGATTAGCCACGAAGCTACAGCTTGGGCTGAAGGGTTTGATCCGCGGGATCGTTTTCACTTGGCTAGGGGACGGATTTTATCCCGCTCCAGCACAGTCTCTTGCTCTTCAACGTGTTGTGGGTCTTATACCACTCAGGCACTGGGTCATTGAAAAAGATAAGCTTATCACAATCTTTCCCAGAGTAGAAAGCCAATCTCTTTTGCCATGTATCTTGGGATTTCTCCTATCCGCCACCTGGAGACGCGCCCAATGGGTAACCAACCGCATGGGGGTTGTAATATTGGTTTCTACAAATATAATTGAAAATGAAATTATTTTCACTTGTTAGTCTGCGATAGGCAAGACGTTTGTAGAAAGTTTACGGTTGGTAAACCTTAAGATGCTTCCAATACTATTTTTACGTTCCACAATACAGTCGATATAGAAATTGCTTCGCATAGAACACTAGCGTGCTATTGTTAGCACCCAATTTGAATTATTTTTCAATGTTCTCGTTGATGTCTGGTACCGTACTGAGCCATTGTTTGAATTTCTTAGAATTCGTACGAACCCGGTTCAATAATTATTTTATACTACTCTGAATCATCAAAGTACAAAACATTGTTCCCAGAGCAGACGTTACAGTGTTACATGTATACAACCCTACTAAACCTAAAGCATGTTCATCGTCCTTTTTCAACTTAATTGATGGGTAGATGGATCCTGTCGATATAACGTTACCGTATCCGAACACGCTAACAGTTTTAGCCATTGTCACTAAGAAATTTTAACACCAAATGTCTGCAATTCTAAGTGTTGTAAGTCTGCTCCGGTACACTGTTGTAGAAAATTTTGCAACCTCGAAAATAACTCTCTATTTCTTCTGGTGGTCTCGGGTCTCCAAACGAGTCGTAGTATATCACAATATTTCCAATTTTTCGGTACCCAACCCAGTAAGTACCTGGTCTTCTTCTGGTATTCAAATTAATTGCATCTGACTCGGTAACACGCGGTTCAATCACCTTCAACTGATCCCTAGAAAAAACACCACTAAAATGAGGAACGTTGAATGCGTATTTGCTTATATCCACATTGGTGAGACCTCTTCGAGGTAACTTGTTTAGTTTTTTGATTCTATTTATAACCACGCCCCTTGTACGGTTTTAAAAATAATTCAGCACCCTTTTGTATGGTCCCAAAAACATTCCATTTCCTTTTTTACCGACCGCTATGGTTTCCATTGATCTGTTATGGCGTTCGTTCCCTTTTAATTGCTCGCTAGTGGTTCTTGCATCGTTAACTGCTTTTGAAATTCCTGCGGCACAACCTGTCAGGGCTTCTAAAGCACTAAGTCCGGCGAAAATCGGGATCAACGGAAGAATATCACCTTTTGGCGGAACAGGTATAATGCGTGGGAGTTTAATCTTTTTTCTACTTCCAGCACATTTCACGATTCGTATTTCCACATGAATGCCCACTTCCAGTAACTTTTTCATATTATCGGACCCAACACGGTCAATTACGGATCGTATTTTCTTTAAGAATCCACCTTTAAAATTTATTTTCTTCTTTTTTATACTTCCAATTCCTCTCTTTGATTTCATACTCATACCAATTTTTCTTTTGGCTTTCATTGTGTTTGCTACAAATCAAGCTGCAGCCTCTTCACCAAATTTAATGTTTTCGAGTTTGCTCGTTCCCAAGCGCCTTCTCGTAAAATTTTATCTGTTCGGTGTCTGGTCTGTAGATCGTCGGGATATTTGGAGTATGCAATGTCGTGGTCTATGCACAAACGGTCCAAGTCGTTGAAACCAGTATCACCTCGAGCCAAGCGTTCTTCAAGCCTAGTCTCAGGGCCACAGAAGTGGTATGAACGAATGTGGGCCTTAAACGGTACCTTGTTTATTACTTTGGTGATAAATCCTGCACCGGAATGAATGCGTGCACAATAACGAACAATAACTAAATAAACAAACAGAAGTAAAAACATCTCTATTTATTCTTTTACGACTTGTTAAATAAATACAACTAAAACATTTACAGATTGTATAATAAAATACGCTACTCGTTATTCAATTAACTGAAAACCGAACACCGCTCATGCCTTTTATGTGGTTGTAGTGGAGCATGCGCTGTGATAGTCAGAATCTTAGGGGAGATATAACTTTCATTAGTAGGATTATCAAATAAAAAATGACTTGCTCAAAGCTCACTTTCTATTAAAATTGTTTCTCGTTCTTCATCAGTCAACTCGATACTTCCGTGACGATTTATTACATAACCAATAAACATCTCGTAAAATGCGGGAAAGCTGCGACTGTGCAGCGTTTGCAGCTTGTATCTCATAACTTCACTCAACTGGAATATTTTAAATACCTCTCTTTGATTTAAACCGATAACATTTCAGAGTTCTCTTCTTGAAAATTGTTTCCAACCCATACACTTCTGACATTGGATGAATCAACTGACAGTTTTAGTTTAAATTCGCGGTCCAGTTGTAATATCACCACATCTAATCCATATTGCTGATTTGCTTCTCGTGCAAAGTCTTTGATTCTAAACTCGACTTGGAAGTTGCAGAAATTTGTCCAATCATTGTAGTCCATTTTTACAGAGTCATCTCTACATATACCACTGCAGCAAACAATTTGAAGTGAAGGTCTCACACCTCCACGTAAATTAAATCCTATTTCCAAAATGTGATTATGAGATCGTCGCCATGCACTTAAGGGATAAACGGTTTTGCATACCAACTTGTTTAAGTTTAATTGCTATAAATCATCTGTGACGTCAACACTGGGAGCAGCCATTATTTAAAACTTTTACTGCTGGTAATCGTAAACTGAATTTATATATTCAAGTCCTTCTTATTTTATAGTAATTGCAGGAACATGCGCAGAGTAAATAATACGTGTAATTACAGGAAAAACCCGATTACAAGGTCTAAATTATCGTGGGTATTCGAAGTTTATTATACAAGTTTTTGATTATTCAAAGTCGTTAAAATCTACGACCTCGCCCTATGAATAAATAGAACATTCTAGCAGGTATTACAAAGTTTCGTATATTTCACTCAAAAATCAGTCTTGACACGGAAATAAGCGTTTTATTGTAAAAAATACGAGTAATTTGCAGGCTATTTGTTTTTGGTAATTAGAATACAAGGTTGACGTCGAATGTAATGGGAACACCTACAAGCCTTATCGAAGTTAATATAAATATTAACCTGAGAGTGTTTTAACATCCCACGTTTCATATTTGAACCAGTTTACGGAACGCTAAATTAATAGCTGGAAGCTCTTTAATTCTTTTTAATTACACACATCATAAATAATTCTATACCATGAAACATCCACAAGGACATTTATTAAAATGGCTACTACGTTAATAATGAGTTAGATATTGTTAAAGTTTTAGGTATTACGTTCGAACACGTTAAGATAAATTAATATTCACATAAATCACGGAAGAAAGTATTTTTAAATTAATGCAATGTAAACAATTCCACGATTAATCTTTTGTATCTACTTCTTTTAAAAAAAATTGCTGTGAGTGGCACGATCGATGACTAATAATGAAGCAAAAAGTGGTGCGTTTATTGTATTACTAACAGATGTATGGTATTTAAAAAATTCTTTTATGAATCTTCAACGAAATCGACTCAAAAGTAGGGTATTATTGGAATACGCTATTTGTATACACGGGAATTTCTGTTTATCGTACTTTACGAATAATTGATCTAATGAAACGTGCACAAACACTGTCCAGTGACATGCTTTTTCACAACAAAAACGTTATTTACAAATATACAGCAGGATCACTTACTAAGCAACTTAGGTTAACTTGTAGTTTGTATTATTATTCTATACTTTAAAAAATGTTCAACGAATTTCGTATGTACTCACATACTAACGAGAGGCTGTTCATATGCACTTTATGTGCTCATTCGTCGTATTGTAAAGTGAGTTATGAATCCCTATGTGATTGCGTTTTGAACAGCATTCATCAGCATACTATTTGTGTGATTATCCCGTATCAAAAAGCTTTATATTAATCTCTAATCAGATATTAACGAACGTAAACATATTCAATTTGTGTGATTATATCGAATCACAGAAAACACTTTAACAAGTTGCATATGCAATTGTATGCAATTTATGTATTTATGCCGCATCTCTGAAAAGTTATTTACAAAGACATATGATGTCGCATACTAATGATCGTCCATTCGCATGCAATGTTTGTTGTTATGCCACATCACAGGAAGGTATTTTAAAAACACATATGCGATAGCGTACTAACGAACGCCCATTCGCATGCAAATTGTGTAATTACGTCGCATCAGGAAAAGGTCATTTAGAGATACATATGAAGTTGCACACTAACGAACGTCCATTCTCATGCAATTTGTGTAATTATACCGCATCACATAAAAGTAATTTGCAGAAACATATTACGTCGCACACTAACGAACGTCCCTTTGTATGTAATTTGTGTAATTATGTCGCATCACGAAAAAGTAGTTTACAGACACATATGAAGTCGCACACTAACGAACGTCCATTCTCATGCAATTTGTGTAATTATGCCTCATCACAAAATGGTAGTTTACAGGCATATATGAGGTCACACACTAACGAACGCCCATTTGTGTAATTACGTCGCATCACGAAAAGGTCATTTAGAGACACATATGAAGTTGCACACTAACGAACGTCCATTTTCATGCAATTTGTGTAATTATGCCGCATCACATAAAAGTAATTTGCGGAAACATATGACGTCGCACACTAACGAACGTCCCTTTGTATGTAATTTGTGTAATTATGCCGCATCAGAAAAAGTAGTTTACAGCACTATGAAGTCGACATTTACACGAACGTCCATTCTCATGCAATTTGTGTAATTATGCCCATTACATAAAAGGTAGTTTGCAGAAACATATGAGGTCACACACTAACGAACGTCCATTCATGCAATTTGTGTAATTATGCCGCATCACAAAAAGTAATTTACAGACACATATGAAGTCGCACATAACGAACGCCATTCTCATCAATTTGTGTATTATGCCGCATCAAAAAAGTAATTTACCAACACATATGAGTCGCACATAACGAACGCCATTCCATGCAATTTGTGTAATTATGCCATCACTAAAAGTAGTTTACAGCACATATGAAGTCCACACTAACGAACGTCCATTCCCATGCAATTTGTGTAATTATGCCGCATACGAAAAAGTATTTACAGACACATAAAGAGTCGCACATAACGAACGCCATTCTATGCAAATTGTGTAGTTATGCCACATTAATGAAAGGTAATTTACAAAACATATGAAGTCGCACACTACGAACGTCCATTCTCATGCAATTTGTGTAATTATGCCGCAATAAAGTAATTTACGACACATATGAAGTCGCACACCAACGAACGTCCATTCCCATGCAATTTGTGTAATTATGCCGCATCAATAAAAGTAATTTACAGCACATATAAAGTCGCACATAACGAACGCCATTCTCATGCAATTTGTGTATTATGCCGCATACAAAAAGTAATTTCAAACACATATGAGTTGCACACTAACGAACGTCCCATTCCATGCAATTTGTGTAATTATGCCGCATCACGAAAAGTAGTTTACAACACATATGAAGTCGCACACTAACGAACGTCCATTCCATGCAATTTGTGTAATTATGCCGCATCACGAAAAAGTAGTTTACAGACACATATGGAAGTCGCACACTAACGAACGTCCATTCTCATGCAATTTGTGTAATTATGCCTCATCAAAAAAGGTAGTTTAAAGACACATATGAGTCGCACACTAACGAACGCCATTCTCATGCAATTTGTGTAATTATGCCGCATACAAAAAGTAATTTACGACACATATGAAGTCGCACATAACAACGCCATTCCATGCAATTTGTGTATTATGCCCATAAGAAAAGGTATTTAAAACACATATGAGTCGCACACTACGAACGTCCATTCTCATGCAATTTGTGTAATTATGCCGATCACAAAAGTATTTAGCACATATGAAGTCCACACAACGAACGCCCATTCCCATGCAATTTGTGTAATTATGCCGCAATACAAAAAAGGAATTTACAGACACATATGAAGTTGCACACTAACGAACGTCCATTTTCATGCAATTTGTGTAATTATGCCGCATCACATAAAAGTAATTTGCGGAAACATATGACGTCGCACACTAACGAACGTCCCTTTGTATGTAATTTGTGTAATTATGCCGCATCACGAAAAAGTAGTTTACAGTCACATATGAAGTCGCACACTTCCGAACGTCCATTCTCATGCAATTTGTGTAATTATGCCTCATCACAAAAAGGTAGTTTACAGGCACATATGAGGTCACACACTAACGAACGCCCATTCCCATGCAATTTGTGTAATTATGCCGCAATACAAAAAAGTAATTTACAGACACACATGAAGTCGCACAGTAACGAACGCCCATTCTCATGCAATTTGTGTAGTTATGCCGCATTAAACAAAGGTAATTTACAAACACATATGAAGTCGCACACTAACGAACGCCCATTCCCATGCAATTTGTGTAATTATGCCGCATCACATAAAAGTAGTTTACAGACACATATGAAGTCGCACACTAACGAACGTCCATTCCCATGCAATTTGTGTAATTATGCCGCATCACGAAAAAGTAGTTTACAGACGCATATGGAGTCGCACACTAACGAACGTCCATTCTCATGCAATTTGTGTAGTTATGCCACATCAATGAAAGGTAATTTACAAATACATATGAAGTCGCACACTAACGAACGTCCATTCTCATGCAATTTGTGTAATTATGCCACTATACAAAAAAGTAATTTACTGACACATATGAAGTCGCACACTAACGAACGTCCATTACCATGCAATTTGTGTAATTATGCCTCATAACGAAAAAGTAGTTTAAAGACACATATGAAGTCGCACACTAACGAACATCCATTCTCATGCAATTTGTGTAATTATGCCTCATCACAAAAAGGTAGTTTATAGGCACATATGAGGTCACACACTAACGAACGCCCATTCCCATGCAATTTGTGTAGTTATGCCGCAATACAAAAAAGGAATTTACAGACACATATGAAGTCGCACACTAACGAACGTCCATTCGCATGCAATTTGTGTGATTATTGTGCAAGACGCAAAGACCTTTTACAGAAACATGTGCAGGCCCATATTGATGAACAGCCATTTGTTGCAAATATGTGATTTTTCCGTATCGGGAAAAAATAATTTAGAAGCATATGTGTTATCCTTTACTAACGATGACGGAGTGCTTGCTTCTTACGTAATTAGGTTGTATCACTCCAGTTCGGTCGTCACGCGGTGCGGTCGTGTTTATTTGAGCTCTGCAGTAAACTGTAATCATTTGTAATTTGACTGTAGTAATCATACATATTGTAGTAAAATATGAATCTATTAGAGTGCTCAATGTGTGATAATAAAATTAGCTATTCCTTAGCAGGCTATACAGAGAAAAATTTTAAGAAAATGTCTTCCGAAACTAAACGTAATTGGAAATGTGCTAATTGTATTGGTTTAACAGCCAAGGACAAACCATAACATTCGAAATTAAGTATCTCAGATAACACCGCAGAAGAGAAACTTGATTTAATACTAGCTAAACTAGAACAATATGATAGGCTGGAAACATCTGTTAACAAAGTAATCTTGGAAATTAACGAAATAAAAACGCAACAGGAAACTATAGCGACCTCTCTGGATTTTATTAGTACAAAATATGATGAACTTCTCCAGAAAATTGAACTTGTAGATTCTTTAAAGCAGGATGTAGTGTCTTTGAAGACACAAGTCAATAAACTTCAACATTCCGTACAGGCTCTTGAGCAATATTCCAGACGTAACAACATTGAAATAGCTGGTATCCCTGAAGTGAAAGGTGAAAATATAGTCTCGCTCGTAACGTTAATTGTTAATGCAGCAGGTTGTGATATTTCAGTGAACGACATAGATGCATGCCACAGAGTACCCGTGTTCAATAATAAGCCTAAGCCTATAATCGTCCGTTTTGTTTCACGCTTGCAAAAAGAAAAAATCCTTGGTACTTGCCGCCGAAATCGAAATTTATTAGTTTCTAATTTAGAATCAAAAGGAGTAAAAGCGGAAAACGTGTACATAAATGAGCACTTATCTCCTCATTATAAAATGTTATATAATAAAGCGAGAGAAGCCTGTCGGCTTAATAAATTTAAGTACTGCTGGATTAGAGACGGCAAGATTATGGTACGTCCAGATGAAACATCACGTGTTACCGTAATCTATGATGAGGACTCGCTAAAAAAATTGGTTCGTCAATAAATTGTAATCTTGTGTATATACATAAACTTATACTAATGGCAAAAAGCGATAATACATTTTTAACTATTTACTATCAAAATGTACGCGGCATTAGAACCAAATGCGAGGACATATTTATCGCCACTTCTTCTTGTGATTACGATATCGTTTGTCTTACCGAAACCTGGTTACGGGATTCGATAACTGACACAGAACTTTTTCCTTCTGATAAGTTTAATGTCTATAGAAAAGACAGAAATCATACTGGTCTTCGTCGAGATGGCGGCGGCGTTTTAGTCGCAGTTAACAATGCCTACGAGTCTCGTGTAATCAACGACTTTTCATGCTCTGGTATCTGTGAGGACATTTGGATTTCCGTATTGAAGATGAATTGTAAGTGTATTTTTATCTGTTGCGTGTATGTACCTCCCTATGTGTCGTTTGATTACTTAACTTTACATCTTAACAAGATTATGGAGATAGTACTTAATCACCCCAATAATGATTTTATTATACTAGGCGATTATAACTTACCGGAACTAATTTGGTCTGTTAACTCAAATCCTACATTTTATAAAGCACTGAACATTATAACCAGTCTTAGTGAAATCTCCATTGATACTTTTACTTTGCTAAACTTAAAACAATTTAACGGGATTGTCAACCTTAATAATAAAATACTAGACCTTGTCTTATCGACAAGTGAAGGTATTATAGTGAACCACTGCGATAACCCGTTTGTTCCTGAGGATGTACACCATAAAGCACTAGACATAACCTTTCCAGCTTGTAAACTAGTAACGAAATCTGTTATCTCTTATAATAAACCAGATTTTAAGAGGTGTGATTATAATAAAATAATAATGGACCTAAATTCTAATGACTGGCTGAGTTTATTTAATAGCGATGCATCCGTTGATGATTATACACATCTTGTATGACGTGTTAAACAATTCGATTAGGAAACATGTCCCGTATAGAAATGTAAAAAATACAGGTTTCCACCATGGTTCACACGCGGCACTATTAAATGTATCAACGAAAAACAAAGCTCATACTCGGTGGAAAAATATAACAATAATTCAGATTATAATACATTTTCATTATTAAGGAAGCGCAGTAAACAGCTTATCAAGACAGACTATAATCAATACATAGTGCGTACGGAAAGTCAAATAAAATCAAATGTTAAAAATTCTGGTCATTTGCGCAGCAGAAAAGAAAATTAATACCATACCCACTACCATGTACTTTAATGACAAACAGTCATCTGATAGTTCTGTAATATGTAACATGTTTAGAGAACACTTTCACTCGGTCTACGAACCTGAGGCTGTTTCTACTCCCCACATTGGGATGTGTACAAATTTAGTAAAATTCTGATTTACACACTTTTAAAATAACCCATGACGAGTTAATGAAAGCACTCAACAAATTAGATGTTACTAAGGGCGCTGGTCCTGACGGGATTCCTCCAAGTTTTATATATGAATGTCGCGAAGCACTAATAGGTCCATTGCTTATCATTTACAATAAAGCTCTAGATGAGGGTTGTTTTCCATCGATATGGAGAAAGGCATTTATAACCCTATTCTTAAGAATGGTGATAAAAATAATGTAAAAAATTATAGACCAATATCCATACTTAATACTTTTGCAAAAATTTTAGAATCTATAATTACCAAGCAACTTTTTTTCAAAATAAAAAATCATATCAACAAGTTTCAACATGGATTTTACACTGGGCGGTCTACAGTAACTAATTTGATATCATTCACGCAAGATGTTACTGATCAAATGGATAGTAGAACTCAAGTGGATGCTGTGTATACCGATTTCTCTAAAGCATTCGACAAGGTCTGCATCCAACTTCTGGTTCTTAAATTGGAGAGGATTGGTATAGGCGGTATGTTACTAAAATTTCTTCATTCATATCTGACATCACGTCAACAGTGCGTTGTGGCAAACAACCAACAATCAGATTGGTTCTTTGCAAGCTCCGGTGTTCCGCAAGGTTCACATATAGGCCCTTTGCTCTTTATTATATTTATCAATGATATCTCAGACTGTTTTAAGCATTCTAAATTTTTACTGTACGCAGACGATCTGAAAGTCTACTTGCCTATAAATTCAATAAATGATTGTCACTTTTTACAACAAGATTTGGATAGACTCTCTAATTTCTGCCGTAAAAATAAACTTTCACTAAATATAGATAAGTGCAGCAAAATCTCTTTTACGCGTAACAGAATAATTATCAGTAACGATTATTATTTAGATGGTCAAATATTGAAAAGTGAGGTTATTGTCAAAGATCTCGGTGTTACCCTTGACACAAAAATGACATTTGAAACGCATATAAATAATATTGTTAACAAAGCGTGTCGTAACCTAGGTTTCATCCTCAGATTAACCGGAAACTTTAAAAATCCTTCATCGTTAATTTTACTATTCAATTCTTATGTTAGGAGTCATTTAGAATATTCTGCAATTATTTGGGCTCCTTTACCATAAATATACAGCTCGTATCGAACGAATTCAAAAAAAATTTATTAATAGTTTAAACTATAGATTCAATAGATATTTATACCATACGCCATATGAATCAAACCTCAGCTTTTATAATTTACATCCGCTAACAAAAAGAAGGTTGATCACTGAGCAAATTTTTCTTTTTAAAATTTTACATGGCGTGATTGATAGTGAGTTCTTAGTCGGAGCCTTGTGTTTTAACGTTCCTGTATACCCTGTCCGAAACCCTCCTCTATTTGCTTTAGAACATTGTAACACCAATCACGGTTTAAATGCTCCAGTCACAAGAATTATGCGTAATTACAATAATTACGTACACAGTACCAACCTGGATATATTTAGCTATAGTCTTAGAAAATTTAAACGCTATTTAATGCAAATGTTTTAACATTGAATTTGTTAAGTTTAAAATTTGTAGAAACATCTTATTTGTATTATGTTAAATATTGATTATTTTAGTTTTATACTAGTTTTTTAGCTTTATAGTCATTTATTTATTACTACATCAAAGCTATTAATAATTAAGTTTGAATTTGTAAAATTCCGTTGTCACTGCAGTATTATAAAGTTGTGGCACCTTCATTGGAAGATTTATACCTTCTGTTTGGTGTCCTTTATTGTAAATAAATAAATAAATAAATAAATAAATAAGTATCTAAAGAAGTCAGGAAAACACATACGATAGCATAATAACGAATGTTTATTTACATACAGTTCACTTGCATACAAAGGAACTCCTGTTCGCAAAAATGTATTTCTATAATTACGCAAATTTGGGTTGTGCTTCAATAACTTATTAGAAAACAAACCTAATACGGGCTTTCGTTTAATTGTTAGTTGCTTATTCGTTAAATTTGGAAGAGGATTCGAATTTAGTTTGTGCACATATGACAATCACTATTTATATAAATTAATTTTTACCGTTATTGTACAACACTGGAGAGTTAGAAATTTTTTTAAAAAAAGTTCGTATATAATTATGGATTATGTGTTTTTGGTAACTGAAACTTACTAGACAAAAGTTTTGCAACAACAATATAAGATTCTTGTATCACCACCAAGAAAGCATCGGTTCAAGAACCTACAACAGCATAAAGATTGTTTAGCTGCACGATTAGGTTTATAATAGTTATTCAAAAGGAACTCACGCAAACCAACATTCGAAAATTAAAGTAGATCCAGTTTATCGAATGTGCTATAAAACTGCTTCACAATAACACTCACGTAAAACCCATTATTGCATAGTAACAATTTTTAAGTATATTTCTAGCACCCAAAGATTCCAAAGTCGATTTATCGAATTACAGTAATGTAAGTCGTTTAACTACGATAAATATTGAATAACTGAACAATTCCCCAAACGTGAAAACAAACATTTACTAAAATAGAGTAGGTAGGTAAAATGGAAGAAATATGCAAACTACGAAATAGAACGTACAACATTTCTACCTATTTTCTATTATCTAATTAAAAGTTAAACAGTCTACAAACAAACATTGTATCCTACAATTTGAAGTACGATCGCAATTGGTTCGCCGTTTTTAACGATAATTGCAGGATAGTAAGGTTGTGGCACAACCTGTAGTGCGATGCGCAATACCAACCATTTGCAAAATCTCTCGTTACAGGAAAAGCTGTGGAGTCTGCAACGATCGCTGTAGAAAGATTTTATTACATTTTAATGTTATTATTATTCATATTTGATGGTTTTGAACAATAATAATGAACACAGAGTCTCAAAATAAATTTTTTTGGGAATCGTTTATACAAATGTATAGAAAAAATAAGTCTGGACGTAAAATCGAAAGATAAGTCCTATAAAATAAACAAAATGTTAGCTAAAGAGACCGTTCCGTTCTCTGTGACACACCCTGAATATATTGTAGCATTTGTTGACGTAATTTATAAATAAGTAGATTCTTTGGTTTACTACATCTAGTGTACCAATTATTTAATTCGGAATTAGTTTTTTAATATTAATTATAAGACAGTCATTGACAATGTAATTCAATTAGGAGTGGAATATTACTTAAAATGCATAATATAGTTTCTTGTTTTAGTAAACGGTTGTTTGAAGTTTGCTCATTATGACAAACAACGTAAGGTCGTTTCATTTGTTCGTTAATTCAGAGACACTTGTTCTCGGTTTTTGAAACAGGTAACATGGGTTTAGTAAGAAATCGATCGAGAGATGCGCATCGCCATTTGATTCTGTACCGTTTGATTTTTCTGTTAACGGTAATCAATTAAAGGTATTCAATACATTATTCAAATAAGATTTCAATTATAGCGCTCTGGTTTAGTTTTAAGAAGATTACACATCCATGAGGTCAGAGCCTCATGGATAAATATGGCGCTCTGCATTACGTCGTTCCAGTTTATTTGTTTGTAGAGACTAATAATAAATTCAATTAAAAAGGTACCTTCAAGAAGACAGAAGACAGCGTGATTGTTCAATTTCTTGGTAATTTAAGTTCAGGAAATTCTGTAGGAGGTTTGCTTGTTTGGTTGTTTCATTTCGAAATATATGGCTTCGTCATGTTATTGCGTGACATCTTAGCATTTGTCTAATAATTTAAAACCAATAGCTTTATACATGTGGTCCTGCGATACGCATGTTTCTGCAAAATGCGTACACAGTCACAAAACCATACACTCCCCAAGCCACACAGCGCACACAATGAACACGGAACATGAGCATGTGCGCATGATACCAACTTGCATTCTGCGATGATAATCACTCGTGCACTCAAACGAAGCATTCGAATAGATCTGCCTACACACAAACACATTCACATAGTGTGCAAACGTTATATGCACTCAGCCACTGTTATTGGAAGGATCGCTCGTGAACTTGAAAAAAACAGCAATTATACAAACATATTCACGTACGTGCTCAATCGTCATTTATACAACCAGTGCGCGAGCCCGCGCTGTATCCTGCGTACACGCATGCTTCTACAAAATGCGTACATACATTCACAAAAAGACACACTCCCCAACCCATATGGCGCACTCAACGAATACAGAAACACGAATATGTGCGAACAATGTATTGACGCATGTGTATGCATTTGAACAAACCCGCATACGCACAAGCACATTCACATACGTTTGCAAGCGCCATGTGCATCCGACCATTGAGAGCACACACGTTAGCGTGTTCTAACCTAGTTACATGCTATGCGAGTTAAGGTTCGTGGCTTGGGAGCGGCTTTTTTTAAAAGACGTTTCCAAACTTCTTAACACATTTATTTATTTACACTGAAATTAATATTGAATTTTGACAATCTAGAAAATGAATTATTCGAAATTCGAAAATATATTAATTAATTGTACAAAGTGAGTTATCTAACGAACTGCAATGTTAAAGCTGAACGATGGATTAACTGACTGCGAGTGGGGCTCCCGGGTCTTTTATAATATCCCTACCCTCTCACATGACTGTAGGAACTTGCAAACCTAATGTCTGCTTACACTTGACTCTATTCATAATTCAATGTTGCTATCTTAAATCTATTCATAATTACTTTGTTGCGAGCTTCCTTTTCAGGTAATCTCGGTATGTGACTGTCTGTGACCGCCTGTGACTTGACATCTGCAGTGTCACTTATCTCTGTGCTACAAAGTAGCGCTTCCGTTCCAATGAACGTTAATAAACTGAAATGAATTGTCCTTCATTACATTGTTGTACATCACTTAGCGCATTTTCTAATATTTCTAATAACTTCTTAATTATTAGTTTCTTTTATATATATATATATATATATATATATATATATATATTCTTAATATCTCTCCTCTCTCTCTCTCTCTCTAGCCCTTCTCTTTTTCTGCTGGGCTTTTACTTTCAATTAGCTTCCCACTCGTTGGGTTTCAACTCCCTTTTTCTTCTTTATTTATTACACTTTAAACTTTAAACAAAATTTATTACACGACTTTTGTCGTCGTCCCTAATTTACTATTCAATGTATGACTTCAAATCGAGGTGCTTTAGCAAACGTTTGGTTGGTTCTTTATTTACTAATTACTATATTTTATGCCTCGACTATTTGAAACTTTAATCTCAGGGTTTTCTCACCTACTCACCGTGAGTTCAATCGTGAGTAGATGTGCACTACCCAACCAAACTGCACCCTCGTTTGTTTTACCACTTTTTTTATGTACTTAATTTACTATGTATGCCAAATTTTAACAGATCAAAGTTACCTGATGCCAAATTAATTTATGTAACTATTTTTGACTTTAATTTTGACGTTCTAATATATTCACGGTACTTACCAGAATTATACCGCGCTGAAGGCCTTCTTTTAACTGCTGGCTCAAGTTCGAAATCACCGTACGCACTTTCACAAAAGATTCTCCAATGTAGTCCGCTTGCGTACTGCCTCCAGGTGTTCTTAAACCAATTTCGTTGACCCAAACCTGAAATAATTTCACCCCAATTTAGAATTTAGCAAAGAACGTTATGTCAACTTCCCCTGCGTTAATTTTTCCTCGTCGTATACTGCTCTCCTGTTCCTCTGCTTCGTATTCCAATTAATCCTCTCTTCTCTCAATCCAAATCAATCCCGCTGTCCTATTTCAAATCACTCCTAGTCCTGCTATTCCAATTATCCATACGATGTCCTTACTGCCGTTTAATCTGCTCAAATCACTCCAAAAATTATCTATGTCGACGTTGCCTTCTGTATCCACTCAATTTCCCTACTGCCGTTATACCAAATCTATCCAAAACCAACACCAATCTTCCTCAAAACTCAATAATCGTCGCTTTACCCGTTGCACTATTTAAACCACTTTCAAATCTTCTCTTATACACGCTGACTTTCCCGTTGCACTATTAACCACTTTTAAAACCTTTTTAATACTCGTCGCCTTTATACTCTCGATGATTCATATTACTTTCACTTTGACTAAATAATACTCGCTGATACATATAAACTTTTATTTTAATAAATATTTTACAACTTTTAACGCAGGTTTCATGAAAACACGTCTTTATCTGAACAATTCGAAAAATTAAGTCCCTTATTTATTTTGCTTAGCTATAAAATCAACAACCTTAGCTTACTTGAATTACAATTTTTTTACATACAACATCCAATAACAATTCATCTTTCTTTCCGTGTCCAAAATACCTTCACTACAGTTTTTATAAATATTTTAAATTTCTACTATTGGTCCAAAATACTTCACCAAACTCCAATAACCTTTTACATTTCGATTCACTTTAAATTTTGATTTACAATTCGTCCAAAAGTTGATTCTATTAAAAGGAAAAGCCAAATAATTTACACACGACCTGGACGCTTTGTTATATTGCAGATATCCATAAATGCGTTCGGCTTTCCGACGGCAAATGTACTCTCAACTGGCTCATAAAATATCAACTCAGTATAAAACCTCAAGTACCGTGCATTATATCAACGTCATAAAGTCATGTTATCTACCTTTTGGCACATATGTTTTAAACTGAAATGGTACATACTTTAACGTATGTAAAGTATAGCAAAATTATAGTTTTTAAATTATTTGATCTGAAATATTGACCCTATCGTTTGGCATACACCCCTATTAATACAAATATACCTTTAGAAGCCTTATACCCTTCCCCCTTACATAATAATATATATATATATATATATATATATATATATAACAAATGGGGGATTACATAACTTGGGCACAATCCTTCGTGCGCTTGAAAAATAATGCAATTGCACAAACAGTCACATGCGTGCTCAAGCGTCATGTACACGCACCTCAATCCACATGGCGCATTCAACGAATACGAAAACACTTCCAACTTGCATATTGCGAGCATAATCACTCATTCGAACAAACGCACAAATAGGTTTACATAGGTGCGCAAACGTCATGTGCACCCAGCCAATATGCGCGCACGCTCGCATGTTCTAGTCTAGTTACGAGCCATGCGCACAATCCCTCGCGCACTTGAAAAAAGCAATGCTTTTGTACCTGCTCAAACGACAGGTGTATAACCAGTGTGCACCCGCGCTGCATCCTACGTACGCGCATGCTCCTACAAACAAGATACCAATACGTGCACACGTATTCATAAGAGAACATACACTTTTCAATCCACAGCCCAATCACAAACAACGCACATATGCTTATAAGCTTGGGAATACGTGCGCATACTCCCAACTTGTGTGCTACGCGCACAATCATTCAAGCACTCAAACAAAGCAAGGCACGTGTATGTATTCAAACAAACTCGCGTACGCACAAACATTTGCATGCGCGCTCAAGCCGTATGTGCAAGCAGCCGCTGTGCGCGCGCACACGAGTACGTGTGTAATGGCAAATTGATGAATTTATTTCATCTGAGATGCACTAACAAGATACCATTGCATGCACCCGTATTTTTGTGTTTTCGTATATGGGTGCTATGCGCGCAATCGTCGTGTACTAGAACAAAGAAACACGTAAACACAATGTGTGCACAACCAATGAGTGTGGGTTCGCACCCTAATCCGGCGCATAGTGGCAATCGGAAATACGTTCTCGTGCAATCCCAGATGTACAAACAAGATATCAAAACATACACACATATACATAAGCACAAAAATCCATCATCATGGTGTATGCGGACACTGATAGCTAGATATACAAGAAAACTAATCGAAGCAATTTGCAAGTACAACAAATTTTATAGATACACCAGAATTTATTTATCATATACGTCACAGAATAAAGATCAAGTATCCTATTTGTAATTGATAAAAGTTTGTTAAATTTTGTATACATAGACACTGATTCTCTGATCTACACTACATTTGATTTTTTTCAATGCTTTAACGAAGGTACAACATTAGCAAGGAAGCAAGTCTTTTTTATCTGGAAATTTTGAATTTTGTCTATCCCTTACTATTCAAGCAAGGTATGTTTAACGTGCCGAACAATACACACACGAGACCTCCATTTTACCTCTCATCCGAACGAGGGCGATTTTTTGGTGAAAAATGCTCGTTTAACATTTTTCAAGCAGATCGTGTCGGGATTCCGACCCGGGACCTTGGGCTCAGTAGTCACGCGCATACCAACTGAGCCACGAAGCCGCCTCCCTGCTTTACAAAACAACTACTTGGTACTTTTAGGTAGAACAGAAAATGCATTTTTTTTTAACGAAGTTGTTAAAAATCATTAACGTCCTTATACTGGCAAAGTTAGAAAACATCGTTAAGATCAAGTTTTAAAAAAAACTATCTGTATTTTAAAATGCAGATTTTAAATTCTACACTCTGAATTCTTGATTTAAAAGCCTAAAATCTACATTTTAGATTCTACAATTACACATTTGGGATTTACTATTCTAGGTTCTAGATCTCGAATTCTGGATTCTGGGTTATAGGTTCTAGATCGTAGGTTCAAGATCCTAAATTCTAGAATATAGATTCTACATTATAAAATCTAGATTCCACATTCTAGATCCAAGATCCTAGATTCTAGATCCTGGATCTTAATTTCTAAGATCCAGATTCTAGGTCGTATATTCTACATTCTAAACCCTAGCTTCTATATTCTAGATTTTAGATTTCTTAATTTTAATTTTTAGGTTCTAGGTTTTGATAGTGGATTCTGCATCTTAGATCTAAGATTCAAAATTCTGGATTCTACATTTTAGATTTTAGGTTCTGGATCTCAGGATCTAGATTCTAAATGGTAGATACTAGTTTCTACAGTCTAGACACTAGATTCTAGATGCCGGATTGTAATTTCTAGGTTCTAAATTCTAGAACGCAGATTCTACATTCTAGATTCAAGATTTTAGATCCCGAATTCTGAATTCTAGGTTATTGATTCTAGATCGTTGGTTCAAGATCCTAGAATATAGTTTCTACATTCTAAAATCTAGATTCAACATCCTAGATTATACATTTTAGATCTTCGATTCTTGATCCTTGAATCTAATTTCTAGATTCTGGATTATAGATAATAGATTCTACATTATAGATCCTAGCTTCTACACTCTAGATTCTAGATCCTTAATTTTGGATTCCAGTTTGTAGGTTATAGATTTTGGATTGTGGATTCTACTGCTTAGATACTAGATTCAAGATTCTGAATTCTACACATTAGATTCTAAATTCCGGATTTTAGATTCTAGATCCTACATCGTAGATTCTAGATTCTAGATTATACATTATAAGTTCTGGATTATAGGTTCTAGATTTTAGAGTATAGACTCTACATTCTAGATGCTAAATTATAGGTCGTGGATTCTAATTTCTAGATTTCTACATCGTAGATTCTACATCCTAGATCCTACATTCTGCATACCAATTTCTAGATTCTAGATTCTAAATCAAGGATTCTAGATCCTAGGTATACACTCTAAATCCTGGATCCTGGATTCTAATCTCTAGGTCTGGATTCTTGATCGTAAATTCTACATTGTAGATTCTGCATTCTAGATTCTAGATCTTAGATTCTAATTTCTAGCTTCTAGATCCTAAATCGTGGATTCTAGAATCTAGATTCTACATCCTATCCTAGATTCAATATTCTGGATTATACATTTTAGATTCTAGATTCTGAATTGTAGGTTCTAGATTTTAGATCGTAGATTCTAGATTATAGATTCTACATTCTGGATTCTAAATCCCCGATTATAATTACTATCTGGATTCTATGTCGTAGAATCTACATTCGAGATCTAATTCTAATTACTGGGTTTTGATTCTAGATCATAGATTCTACATATTCCATTCTAGATCCTATATTCTAATTTCTAGGTTTGGATTCTAGAACCTAGATTATAAATTCTATATTCTAGATCCTGAATTCTAGATCGTAGATTCTAGATTCAGGATCCTAGAATTTAAATTCTAGATCGTAGATTCTAAATCTTACATTCTAGATAATTACAAAAACATACACGCAAGTATTCTCGCGCTTAGAGTTGCATACTACGCACACGGTCACTCTTGCACTTCAAGAAAATAACATACGTGCACGCATGCGCACCAAAACATTCTTTGTTTTTTTCTTGCACTATTGCGTGTTTATTTTAACAGGATTCGTATCATGATCTTCTAGCTTTCGATGCTTTTAATGCGTATTTATTTAAAAATTATGAATGCTTTAGTGGTTTAAAATGAATTTGATTGCGTACAAAGTTATTTTGTAACGCTCTAGTATTAGGCAAACACGTGATGCACTTAGTGCTGTGTGGGTTGCCTGAATTTAGGCGAGAATGTCCCTGCTAACTTGTTTGAGTTCTAGCGAAGTCGCAGCTGGACAATCATGCGCGTTGAAATAAAGCGTAGAATATCATTCTTGTCTTTGGCCTATAGTCACTAGACGCGTTTTCCAAAAAGGTGGTGTGAGTTTTTGAGGTCGTTATGAAGGGAGGAAAGTTCCATTCGTGGCAATTGCACTTAACTTGACGTTGATGAAATAGCTCAGCTCTGTTAGAACGTAGTTCTAACTAAGATCATCATCATTAGGTCTTCAGTCCTGGAATTGATTAGGCGTGTACTCTCATTGCTTCCTATTCTAAACTAACCTACACATTTCCGTAAAATTTGCATAGTTTGCTTCTATCACTAATCTGATCTAGGTCTACATTTACTTCTTTTTTCCTATCTCTGCTTGTAATATATCCCATACTATTCCCCAAAAATATTTCTTCTATTTTTTTTTCCAGATATTGTTGCTGCCCTACTATTTCTATAACCTATTTGTTATTGAGACGGGCTACTGCTACCGCGTTTCTTTAATTCAAAACAAGTAATAATAAAGGTCTTTATTACTCACTGTTCACAAGTCTAATTAACAGTATATACCTTATTTATAGATGTTTTCAGGACACTTAAGCAATGAAGCACTATCACACTAATGAATTTACAAGCACTAATATCTTCTTAATCTAACTTCTTTACCATAGGTGCATTAACAACACTAACACAACTATTATTCAATCCATGCTCTATCTATTTATGTAACAAGCTGCATGTACAATAGACACGTTTAGCTCATATAAGATTTATGTACACTCTTAGGCTTCTAAAAGCTCAACTACATTCACTATACACGATATAATTTATATTAGACATTAAAGTATAGACTAACTCTTACATTCATAAGCGGCCTTATATATACCCTGCATTAAAGATATGACTCATTATCTAGTATTTTCTAAAAGGATTCTCGAATCCTGAAGAATACGCTGTGCCTCGGGCGTTTGTATGTTTGACGGGTTGCCTAATAGTGGATCGCAACATTATTAACTTTGTCTGTCTATGCTATTATCCTCATACATCTGAAGCACAGCATTTAAAAAAGCTGCTACCGTTTTCTGTCTGCTTTTCATACTGCCCGTATTTCATAGGCATACTGTGCTCTGCTCCACACTTATGCTTTCGACAATTTTCTTCTTGTTCTATGTTTGTTGTCTTTCATCATAGGCGCTGTTCTTTCTTGTAATATGCAGTTCGGTCACCTTCTATTGTTTTACAATTATATACCCTATTTCTCCGACATGCAGTGGTTGTGAAGCGGGATAAGCAGCCTGTGGCTGCCAAGTTCCCCCACCACATAAACATTTACCGATTTAATATTTTTTCCAAATTATCCTTTCGCATAATCAACATTAATTGCAGATATTTCACAAACAACACCAGTAGTTGTTTATAATAATCATCAGATTTATCTGCGCTTATTTTTCGTCATTAGGTTTTCTGTCTCAAAACTGGTTGGATACGTACTTGCACTTATTTATATTCTCAACTAGCCTACAGTTTCCTGAAATTCTCACACAGCATTTATACAGCTCGAGTCCCCTTCTATTGTTTTCTAATTTTATGCCCTATTTCACCGAGATTCAGTGACGGGGTTAAGCAGCCTGTTGCTGCCAACATCTCCCAATACTTTTGCCGAAATAATAGCTTTCCAGTAAATCTTTTTATACAATTAACATTATTCGAGAATATTGCCCAACTAATACTTGTAGTTGCTTACAATAATCTTCATGTTTAAGTACAGTTATTTTTTGTCATTAGTTTATTCATCTTGGGACTGTTTGGATGCGTATCTCCATTGATTTCTATTCTGAGCTAGCCTACACATTTCCCTGAAATTCTACAGCCTACATCTTTCACTATCTGTGTGCTGTATTCTAACCTAGGTCTACCTCTACTTATCTTTTTCCTATCTCTGCTTCTTATATAATCGCACTATTCCCTCATGCCGTGGTATGTGGCTTATAATTCTATCTCTGCTATATTTTACCGTTTTCCGCATATTACTTTCTTCCCCTACCATTTTTAGTACCTCTTCGTTCTTAACTTTGTCTGTCCATGATATCTTCATCATACGTCTGTAGCACCACATTTTAAAGGCTTCTAACTTTTTCTTGCCCGCTTCTCCTACTGGCCCGGCTTCACAGCCGTACAGTGCTGTGCTCCACACATTTGTTTTAAGCAATCTTTTCCTTGTTTCTATGTTTGTTGTTTTTGAACACAGTAGTTGCTTTATCTTGTTAAATGCACGGCCTTGTGCTAATCTTTGTTTTATATCTTTTCTGCTTTTCCCATCTTGCGTTATTTGGCTTCCTAGGTAGCAGAAATCCTTAACCTCCTGTAAGTTCTTGTTACGCATTTGTATTCTTGTTTTTGATTTATTTTCCCTTCCTTTGCATACTAGTACTTTAGTTTTAGAGTTGTTAATTTTCATAGCGTATCTCTCTGTTAGAACCATTTCCATTTTATTAAGAGCAGCTTCTAACTCTTCCTTGCTAGACGCTAATACCGCTGTATCATCTGCAAATCTAAGCATATCAATTTTTTATCCTTGCATAGTAATTCCAAATGTCTTCTTGCATTTGACGGTATTCATTGCCTCCTCAATGTACAAGTTACAAATTAATGGGGATAGGGCACATCCCTGTTTCACCCATTTTCTAATTTTTACTTCTCTACGTTCCTGCGCTAATTCTATTACTGCTGTTTGCTTTTTGTATAAGCTATGTACTATTCGTCTATCCCTAAAACTCATTTCAATCTTTTCGAGTATTTCGAACATTTTTTCCAATTTACATTGTCGAATGCTTTTTCCAAATCTACAATCCCTATATACACGCTTTCCTTTTTTTTTATTGTTTTCTCCATTATCACTCTCAAAGCTAAAATAGCCACCCGTGCTCCCCTGTTTCGCCTAAACCCAAATTGATCTTCTCCTAGTACTTCTTCAGCTCGTTTTTCCATTCGTCTTTGTAGAATTCTAGTTAATATTTTTGACACATGTGCTGTCAAACTCATTGTTCAAAAATTTTTACATCTTTTCGAGCTTCTCTTTTTTGGTCTAGCGACTATGATGTTACATTTGAAGTCTTTGGATATCTCGCCTGTCCCATACATATAGCATACAAGTTGGAAGCGACATTCTGTTACTGCTTGTCCAGCAGCTTTTAGAGTTTCTGCTTGCACCTTATCTGTACCCGGTACCTTACCAATTTTCAGATTTTTTAATGCTAATTCAAACTCATCTCTAAGTATAGGATATCCCATGGCGTTCTTTATAATATTTGATTCTTGTTCTAATGGTGTTAGTTCCTCTCCTACATATAAATTCCTTATATATTATTGCCATCGGTCTATTTTCTCTACATTTTCTGTAATGACGTCTCCCCCTGCGTCTCTTATATTTTTGACATACGGTTTTATGTCCTTAAAATTCATTCTAATTACTTTGCATGCTTCGTCTCTCTTTCCTATTTCCATTTTAGTTTATACCTCTTTGCATTTTTCATCAATACTTTGTTCTTAACTTACTTGCATTTGCGAATAATTTTCCATTGTATGGCTTTGTATCTCTGTTTTCCTGTTTCGTCTGATGTATTTTTGAATTTTCGTTTTCTTTTATTAAATTCAAGAAATCCTTTGTTATTCATGGTTTCTTATTTTCTCTTTGTGTATACCCTAGAATATTTTTGGCCGCCATGTCCAAGCTGGATTTAATATTATTCCATTCTGTTTCTATTTCCATGGAACACAAAATTTTCCCGATATCTTTCAGCAATTCATTTAACTTTTTTTCAAATCTTTCGTGAATATTTTTATCTTTTAGTTTCTCAAAGTAAAAGTGTCTTTTTCCGTTTCTTTTTTTTCAAATTTTTAAATTTAAATGTTGCCTTCATAATTACGATGCTGTAGTTGTCTATATCTACTTCTGGAAAGGTTCTACAGTCTTTTACTTGATTCCTAAACCGTTGTCTAACAAGAATGTAATCTATTTGATATCTTCCTGGCGTTCTCCACGAATATCCTCTTCTAGCATAATGTTGAAACAATGTGTTTGTGATGATTAAATTGTTCTTATCGCAAAATTCTACCAGCCTATTTCCTCTGTCGTTTCTCATGCCTAAACCAAATAATCCTACTACCGCTTCTTCCCTAACATCACATACCACTGTATTAATATCCCCCGTAATTATTAAATTTTCATGTCCTTTTACGTATCTTAGTATGGCTTCGATATCTTTGAAGATCGCTTCTACCTCATCGGCACTGTAGCTAGAAGTGGGAATGTATACTTGTATTATTACCGTGTTTACCGGTTTAGATTCTAATCTAATCATGAGAACTCTTTCGTTCTTTTGTAAGTAATTTTCTACACTGTGTCCTATCTTTTTTCGCATAACTATCCCCACACCTGAATTTCCTTCTTCTGCTCCTGTATGAATTATCCTGAAGCTTCAACTCCAAAAATTCCCTGCCTCTGGCCACCAAACTTCGCTGATTCCTACTATGTCTAGTGATAACCAATTTATTTCAATTTTCGGGTTCTCCAACTTACCTACTTGCTTCATATTTCTAACCTTCCATGCTCCGACTCCTAAAATGTTGGCGACTCTTATGCTGAACCGTCTGATCGCATCCTCAGTAATAACCCTCTTTCAAAGATCCGAATGGAGAACTATATTAACTCCGGAATCTTTTACCCCAGGGAATGCCATAATGTTTATTACAATTTAAGTACGCTGTGTACTTGGGAGGTAATGTGGTGGTTTCCCGTTGCCTTCCACATCGCAGTAGTGTGTCTTAGACTGCCATACCGACCCCTATGGTCTCTGCCACTCTAAGTACCAAAAGAGCCGCTGCCCTCTTTCTGAGACCTGTCTTAGACTGGTTCCTCACTAAAGACCCTACTACTTTGGTTAAACCTGTAGTTTATCCCATTGGAACACACAAGCCATTCCTTCTGTTCTCTTAATCTGGAACTACGCCAAGATGCAGGTTCATTCGGAACGGGCATTTTACTAATCTAACGAAATAGTATTCTTGCAATAACTTTTACATTGTAGTACGTATTGGATATGTGTACTAAATATGTGAATATGCAAACGATAAATGAATTACAAATAATTTACGTCAATAATAACTATCACAAGATATGTGACCATTGCTTTTATGCGTTGAAGTTTGTTTTGCTCCGAAGCCAAAGTGTGCGATATGTAATGTTCTCTTTACCTTTTATTTATTATATAAATACTATAAATTACAAGTAACACAAGTTTTAAGTAATACACGTCGTAACTTAACTAATTTTTATTCTAACAGGTTTTTAAATTTTTTATGAATAATAGTTAACTACTACTTTAGCATTTATTTAATCTACATAAGAACGTTAGACTCCTCACAATATACACGAGAAACGTTGGATCGTATGGCTTCAAAATATAACTGGAAATAAATTTTCATTGAGAATAGTGTTTTATATATTTAGATACATCTAACCAGGAAAGGACGACCTAGACCAAGCTATATTAGTCAAATTATTAGAAATTTAGGTTGTGAAGGGTATGTAGAACTTTTTAGATTCGCACAGAATAGAAAATAAGTTAAAGGTGCGTCAAACCGACCTTAAGTAAGGTCGAAAACAAAATGATGATGAATCAGGAAAGGAAAAGGGCATCTAATGCTGTTACGTGGCGAAAAATCGGTACTAGACATTCTTAACTAAGTTTTAATATGTGAGAATTTCGCGTCTAAATTTAAAAAGACTTGTGTGCGTATTTCCGTCACTTCAGATAGCGCGTTGCGCGAGATTCGCGCCGACGCGTGTGAACGAAAAGGATGGTGGGGAATTTCCTGGAGACCCGTTGGGACTTGCCTCCGAAACGCGAAGAAGGGCAGTTAGTTTGGTATCTTATCGTATCTTTTTGTTATGTAAGTCCCTTTTGCCCTTATCGTTAATTATCGTTCCTTATAAACCATTTTAGTAGGTAAGGTACTTTCGTTCTAGGACAAAAAACCGGTTTTCCCCATGTTAAATCCCATAAGAGAATCTAAGGTCCGTTCTGGTCATTTTTGTACCAAGCATTGTAATCCCCATAAGGAGGAATTGAGGGTCAATTCAGGTTACTTTTCAACCAACACCCACGACGTCTATTACATTTAGTTTTTAGGAATAGGATAACACTAATATAAATTATATAAAATTTTATTGAGGATAATATATTTACAATCGATATTCTACATTTGCAATAAGTATTATATTTCCTCTTGCTCCATAATTGAATAATGTCCAACAGGTAGTGTTGCATATGAACCAGGAAGTAAGTGGCGTTTATCATCGTTCGGGCTTAAAGCAATCTTCTCCTGAGCGATAGTGTGAACTTGATGCTTGGATGATTGAATTAGATTCTGCGCTACAAACTTCCTTGTAATCTTTGATACAATCAACATAATCCTCAAAAGTAATTCTATTCTTTATCACTGATCTTTTAATCCCTTTAATTTTCTTTGTAATACCAAAGTCTCGGATGTCAGGTGATTCTTCCTCTTCTCGTAAGAGTTCAGTTTCTTCTTCCTCAGCTGTCTTAAAAATTCTTGTAGCATACATCTTTGATCGTAACCCAATAAAATCTGTCATAAGACGTCCATTATTTTCATCCTTCATCATACCCAATACTTTTTTGTTAAATAGCGGAATTCCATAAATGTTGTTGGAAGGATAGTCGGAAGTATCAAAACGTTGCAAACAGTCCCGCTTCATAGTCTCATAAGGATCCAGATTTACTATTTTATAAATTAGACTATCTGTATCTGTGTAAAGAACTCGGCACCCATCTCCAAAGGCGGCGTTCATATATCCATAGTGGAAATCATAGATTGTCAACTTGGCCATATCAAGGATGCACATTCCAACGTATATAGGCTTATTGAAAAATACTTCCGATTTAAGAAGCTCAACAGCCACAAGGTTTTCATCGAAGATTGTAACATTTTTGAATAACGGGCTGGATATCCTGGCTTCGGCTCCATATCTACCTTCCCAGTTTTGCACAAGTTTTACATTACAATGTTGTCGCTTGTTCTCCATCGTTTTCCCAAAAACAGCATTGTTCATTAGCTTGAATAAGTTCTTCTCAAATTCGTTCCTTGCTTGTTTCCGAAGTTCAGTATTTAAGTCAATGTAAGATTTTAGCCAGCAGTTTTGTTTAAATTTCAGCACCCTGTGAATAGCTTTTAGTTTAAGTCCATTTTCTAAAGCCTGTTTCAGATTCATGTAGTGAATCACATATCTTCTTTTAGCATTTAGTGTAGCCATTAATTTGATAGTTTGAATTTTTGATACAGGCGGTTTTCCAGTCTTCGGATCAATATGTTCAGGACAGAATGGGATGTCCTTATGCAAGTCATGTATGGATTCCGGATACTCCAAATCCACCTCCAAGATATAGCCATCATTCGCATTATCAGGAACTGATGTCACGTCGATGTTGGTGTCCACCCATTCAAATCCTCCGTAGGGTAAGGGCTGGCTCATCGCCCATCCATATTGATTATCAACGTCATAGTACATAAGATACACATCGGGGTTGGAAGGATCATACGTTGGTAAATATTTATTGTTTGCCGATGCACGTCGTTCCGAACACACTTGACTAAGTCCTCCACGTATCCCCTTTTCTATAAACAATAGCTGATCGATATCTGTCAACAACTCAAGTTCTTGATGAGTATGCTTTAACATCGCATCCCAAGTGAACCCTGGAAGAGTATAATAGTGGGCGGGGTCTAGCCCATAAGTTAAATGACAACTCGTACGAAATTGTTCAAAAACTTCAGCCAATAGCATCACATCGGTCTTAAGGTATAAGTCAGAATACTGCCCCAGGTTTTGAATATTAAATGTTTCCCACACTTTTTGTGCGTGCGCATACTGTTTCTTCGTAATTCCTCCACCTTCTAGCTTATTGTAAAACTCTTGTTGACTAGGTAGTGAAGTGTAACCCAACTTTTCAAACGAATCGATAAAATCATATGGGTATACACCTTTTTTAGTTAATAATTCAAACTTCTCATTTGTCAATCTAGAAAATTCATTTTTTAATAACGGATATTCGTTTAGATATGAAGCCAATGTTTCTAAGGATGAGCTCATAAAGCGGAAGCTATCGATGAATCTGTAGCTGATCAGGTTCTCAGGAATATATTTTGTGAAGGAGATATATTTTTCCTTTATTACTGGTAACACTTCCACACGGCCATCCAAATCTACAGCAATACTTTTAATTATGAAATGACTGTCATAACCACTCAAGTTGTGGAAAACTATCGGAATTGTACGAGAATCTTGATACTTGATATTACAACTCTCGTGCGCTGGTCCTCTGTAATTATTAGTCGGTACTAAATGATTATGATCACGAACTTTTTTGTCTTCTGGACTGAACGGCTTCTCACAAATATAACAATGTGTTGCAGTCGTAAATGCAGCTTCTTGTTCTCGTGTCAACGAAGACATATCATAGGGACATAAAAATACCGTCTCAACGTCTTCTGCAAACTGACGTAGCTCCATAGTAAACCACTTCACACTAATCTTTACCCTGATATGACCGATAAAATGATAATGAGTCATCATAGTCACATTTCACATAATATCCAACACTATATGGCACATGTTTTTGGTACTTCTTTACCATTCCGGTAGACTTCAATATACATTCCAGATCTGCATATACAATAAATGGCACTTTAACTTTGTTTTTGAATTTTTTGAAACGAAGGATCTTGCATTCTTCTGTAGGCAGTCGAGGCACACATAATTGTTTCATTTTGCAGTCAATAATATGATTACACAATTGTTCTTCAGTATTAAAGTAGTGTAGGCAGCGATCACAAAAGTGTTTCGTCGCATGATCAGAACTAAGTTGTGATGACACCAGCCGACTCAAGTCTTTTATCCATACATAATGGGTGTTGAATGTTTCAGATCCATCGATATGTATAAAGCATTCCATATCTTCATCATAATATTGGTTATGAATCATTAGCAGATTCACATGTCTATTTTTCTTATTCTCCATACCAATATAGGAACGGTGTAGCAATTTTATTTTCTACCTAAATATTTTCATATAATTAATCCTTTAATTTAATAATAAATAATATAATGCATAATAATGCTATTCAGTCCATTAATTAAACATTACCTATTGCCCAATAAAGTATTAGCATTCAATTAAAATTTAATTTTCACGGTGACAAAATAAAAGTTTCCATTTAGTATCCTTCCTATAGCTCCATCTACTTAAGAAATTGAGAAGTGATTGTGTTGCCGGGCAGCAACTCGCTTGACGACACTTCTAACACAGCTGTGGTGAAAGCAGGTCGAATTGTTCTTAGAAACAATGTTTTTTTGCTGTTTTTCGTGTTGGAAGCACGTGCGAATCAAGTTTAATAAGTGAATGTCATCTCCGAGAGGCATTTTTGAGAGTCCATTTGTTGAAACAGCTCGTAGATGACGTGAAATTTTTTTGGTCAAAGGGCCGTTGGGAACAGTAAGTAAATTTGTTTCTGTAACGATATTAATTAAAAATTTTCAGTGCAACTTAAATTATAATGCAATTTTTATATATGGTATTCAGTTTAAAATACATGCAGCTTTAGTTATATATAATATGAAATCTTATAAATGGTATTCAATTTAAATTACATAAAGCAACGTTACTTATAAATTAACACGGAAATTTATATATAAAGTATTCAGTTTAAAATACAAGCATCTTTAAATTAACATGCAGATTGGTTTTTACGCTTTGTTCATGGTGTGGAAAATAGGACGCAGTACTATAATTCGTTCTAAATTGGAGGATTCCGTATTTCAATGCTGACGTAAGCTCCCAAGCAGGTATTTTTGAGACAAATCGGAGTTCTGGTATGTACAAAAAAATTGTTTTCGTATGTTATTTGAACTATGGACGTAGTACGAGATAAATTTTGGTTTAACCAAGTTGTGTAAACTTCTAAATAGGTCAAGGACAGACCACAATTATATTTTCAATATCAAGCAATAGGAATCTGTAACTTTTACTTACCACATTCTTTTATTAATTCAATGAAACATCAGATGTCATTACGTGTTAGAGAAAGTGAATTCTTATAATTATGAGCACTTAAAGATTAAATTTCTATATTTGATATTTCATGAATACTTATTTGAAATTATCCATTGTAAAATTAAGGTAGATCTACCCTAATTAACTTTTTGTTATAAATAAGCAACAATTTAGAAAGCAACTTTATGCTTTGTCAATTTGTTAAATGAAACCACATTTAATGGTATTGGTACTGATTTTATCCAGTGCCTTTGTAATTAATTTTTCACAATTTAAATTAATCAAGATATAAAGAAAGAAAGATATTTTGTATAAAAGCACATTATTGAATACTAGAGGAATAGATTTTTATTTTCGAACAAAAGACTATTCTTTTTATTTAGGATGAATGAAAGATGATTCCAATTGAATTTAAATATTTTTGCGTATGAAGGCACAAACAGTGCTATTCTTTGTTTAATCTGTTCACAGGTGCTGCAGAGGATTACTAAGGTCAAGGTCGAGCCATAAGGTAAGAATATTCAGAGTTTATGTGGTCTTTAAAAAATTGTATAGCGGCTATAGGAGAAAGGTTTCCGCATTAGCCTTGTACAAGGGACTTGAGTCAGGTCTTCTCTGTATAGAAAAATACGGTGGCGCCTTATTCTTTATATTAGTGGTAGCAATTCCACCCCGACCCACAGCTCATGTTCCACCCAGAGCATATAGTTCGACTAGCCGCTTTGCCTTTGAGATTTCCTCAACTTTGAGCCATCTTTCATCAGAACTTGCCGTGGGCTCCTTTCAATTATTGGAAATTCTCGTTAAACAAAATCAAACAATTCGAAAGGCTATAACGGTAGTGAACTTATGTTTCTTCAATTTTAAGGCGTAGACGTTAATTGATATATCATTTTGCGACTCAAAGTTCTTGATCTGATTAAGCGTCATCGGAAACTGGATTCCTTTTAAGTTCAATTTTTCAGAGTAGTGTGGATATTTGGACACTCTTTCGGGGTGCTGATCAGCTGGATGTAACGCTGCCATTACGGACCAAGCGAAGCAAGCTCGGTCATTATTCTTCACATTGATACATGCATGTTTTTGTTTGATCTCAAGCGGCAGCTCAATATACAAAGATCCTCGCAGGGGATTATATTTGTTGATGTTAATCCCCAAATTAATTATATTTTGCAAACACCACCCGCTGTCTCGTTCTTGGAATTCCTCCAACTGTGTCACTAATGGTTCCATAACTTTATCCATAAACCATTTGTCTAGATCGTTGTCTCTGAAGATGGCGGCATTAGATGTAGTGAAATATTTATATTCTTGCATAAGCTTGGCACCAGTTGCAATTTCAAACTCCCCACAGAATGCTGTGTTAACTTTTATAGCTTCATCCATTTTTAAAGCATTCTGGATTCTTCTTTTGAAAAGACTTTTACAGTCTATTAGAAATTTTCCAATATCCTTATGCTTTAGATTGCTTATTAATCCAGTCCTAACAAGTCCTTTAAAGGCTGAGATGGAATCTTGCCAATGTACTCTACTTTTAGCAGTTTTTTTAGTTTTAAGTCCTGCCCCTTTTTTCTGGGCTACTTTGAATTGCGAGCGCATAGATTTAATGCTTGCCAACGAAGCCAATAGCTTCTGCTTCTCACCAACGGATTTTGCATTTCCAATCGCAGTGTTTATACGACGAATCCCCATTCGGCATTCACGAAGACCATTCATAATTATGACATCATCATGCGAAGTCTGCACTAATCTAAGGAGAGCAGCTATATACTGCACTAAATCACCAAAGAGAGACATGTTGCTCATTAAACTTTCTGTAACAGAATGACCGATGTTAGCACACGCTTCCGTATTTATACTATTTTCCCCACCCCATATTTTTATTGATTAAAACTTATTCTAAAAATTTTTAAAGTACGAATTATTAAAAGCTACGCACCTTTAACAGGAACTGGAATATTAATAGGTATGATTATACAAACTTCTAGACACGATTGAATAAGTTTTAAAGATAGATTTGCTCGATGAAAAATAAATAAAAATCTATCGACAGGCAGCGGTTTATATACCCACAGATGAGCGGGAGTGGGGGAAGGGTTCAGAGATAACATAATTATAAACTCGAAATTTGGATCAGTCGTCACTCCTACAGTAACTTCTAGAATGTTTACCAAATAAGATCAGAGAATAATCAAATTTCACCCTATGGAGCAATTTCACTCTATGGTGCAATTTCACCCTATGGGGCAATTTCACTCTATGGGGTAATTTCACCCTATGGGGTAATTTCATCCTATGGGGGGCAATTTCACCCTATTCTGATGTAAATAAATTCACTCTAAAATAACTAAAACTTATTTACAGAGTGGGAGATGCACACCATTCGACAGATAAAAGTAAACTAGTTGTAACAAATTAATTCATCGCTTTTATACAATTTTATTAAAAAAACATATGACCATACAATGACACATGACCATTGATGACCATATGACCACATGACCATATGACCACATGATCATATGACTACATGACCATATGACCGCATGACCATATGACCACATGACCATATGACCATATGACCACATGACCATATGACCACATGACCATATGACCACATGACCATATGACCACATGGTCATATGACTACATGACCAGGACAATTTCACTCTATTCTGATGGAGATAAATTCATGGAACTTTGTCATTAAAGCACCCACAACCAGACTTAGATCTAATTATGCAAATAAAGGACTAGTTTAACATTGTTGCAATATCACCAAGCTATACGCAACAACAAACTTTAAATAAATTGTCTCTGAAACTTAAATGGATTTTATCATTACAGTGGTACTATATCTGGTCGAACCGAGAAACACTACAATTAAAGTGATGACGAGAACAAAATCGATGTGAATTGGCATAGCTTTGACTCCCAGCAGGTGGGGTTGGACCTGTCTGACCGCAGAGTCTACAAACAGAACGATTGAATTAGCGCACATACAAATATTTATAGTATACCCCCGCTCAAATAGCGAACTGAAGTCATCTAATACATGCAAGTCATTAAACAGACTAAATTGTGATTAATTAAAAAACAAGCGCACTGTGACGGGTATACCAAAAACAAATTGCAACAATTTAACCGAACTTGTTTAATATGTTTTAAGACCGCCACGGCCATCATGACGGCCACCCCATCGCGGCAACCACGTTAGAGCCAGGGCAGTCATGGAGACTGCTAAATACTATGTATTGTTTACTTATTGTGATGATATTTGAATGCAAGGTAGCACAGTGCATTAACGTTTACCTCATAGCCCAGTCGCTAGACTTTAGATGTTGAGTTGGAACTATGCCGCAAGCACCATGGATCTAGCTTTGGTCAGAGGCACATGCAAAGACAACCACACATTCAATTATCACAACATATCACGCAATTATAACAACATAGTTAACCAAGGCAAAATCATATTCTTTACTAAACAAAATATCGCTGTGTATTTCAGAAATTACAACACTATCTCGGTCAAATGTTACTAATCAAGAATGTGATGGCTATTCAAACCGATAAAGCATACTTAAATATAGTAATAATTGTCTATACAAAATATAAAAATAACCCATTTTCAAATTCTAAATCAAAACCCAAAACGGCGCTAGATATAAATATAGTAATTACATCAATCGATGCGTATTACTAAAATAATGATATAATCACAATTACAAATTTTTTATATTTTGCACCGTTTTCAAGTCATCATCAGAAAAACCCAAAACGGCACCACATACTAATATGACAATTGCTCCAATCAATGCGGTATATTCAAATATAAAAATAATTGTCTTTACAAAATTTGGCTATCTCTAATCGTTTTCAAGATATAGAGCGAAATCCAAAAGGGCAGTAGATATTAAACTAAAAATTTTACTAATTGATGAGCCAGGCAAAATAATGAGAAAATTGTTTTACTAAATTTAAATATCTCTAACCGTTTTCAAGATATAGAGCGAGCACTAGATATTAAAATAAAAATTTTACTAATTGATGCACCAGGCAAAAATAATAAGAAAATTGATTCACTAAATTTGGCTATCTTTAGCCGTTTTCAAGATATAGAGCGAAATCCGTAAGAGCACTACGTATCAAAATAACAATTACACCGAGCTATGTAGCATAAACAAATACGCAAGTCGATGTCTTTACAAAATGTTGATATCCTTAACCGTTTCCGTGTTTTCATTAAAAAACCAAAAGGCACCACATACCAATAAGACAATTACGCCGACGGATTTCTTATGCTCAGATATGCAAATAATTGCCTTTGCAAAATTTAACTATCTCTAGCCGTTTTCAAATTATCATCAAATAAACATTTTTTAACCATAAGGTCTTAAAACGCGATTATTTCGGAAAGCAAGCATAATTTCGAAAAAATAAATCGAAAAATCCCCATTTAATAAATCCCGGTTCTGATTGAATAACCTTGTCCCATACAATAAATTTCATCCTGATATCTTTATAAACAAAAAAAATTTACAAAATAACCTTAAACATGCATTGAGATCAAAAGTTTCTACTTACATAAAAACGCTTTAGGCACTTTATAATCGATATATCAACCACAATGATTGACCGTAGAATTTTATATTAAATTTTGGGAACAAATAAAACATAGCTACCATAGAGTATTTTTGCACGCCTTGCAGGTTGAACAATTACCAAATACAACTTCTACAGCCATTATCGCATTACTGCCAAAACGCTCGGATCAATTAAGCTGTATCGACAATTGGAGACCTATTTCGCTATTAAACATGGATTACAGAATATGAGCAAAATCAATATCCAAGAGGATAATGGGCGTTCTGGGTACCATAGTTAATTCGGACCAAAGCTTTTCAATCCCTGGAAGAACAATATTTGACAATCTCCACTTCCACAGAGATGTAATATCGTACCCCCAGAATAACAATCTGCCCCTGGCAGTCTTAAATCTGGACCAACAGAGTGCCTTTGACAACGTGAGTCACAAGTTTATGTTTAGTTTGTTAGGAACGTTTGGGTTCGGGTATCAGTTTGTAAACAGCATAAAAACTTTATATATACATGCAAAATCGTATGTGCGTGTAGGTTCATTGTTAACAACCGAAATTCAACACGGTAAAGGTGTACGCCAGGGATGTCCTTTATCTGGTCCCTTATTTACCCTATCCTTGGAGCCGTTCCTATCCTTATGCCGGTAGTCTTTAGAAAGTTTTATCATTCCTTTAGAGCAGCCATTTAAATTAGTGATCAGTGTATACGCGGACGATGTGTCAGTATTCATTTCACAAAACAATGATTTCCAAAACCTACCGAAGGCCTACAAATTATACGAAGCACACTCCGGTTCGGTGTTAAATACAAAAAAAAACAGCAGGTTTATGGATAGGCGCTTGGAGAAACAGACGAGACACATCTTTAAATTTTAATTGGTCCACCACAAATATAAAGATTTTAGGCGTACGTCTCTCCGGAGATATAGAAAAAGATACAACTGACGCAGTAAAGGAACTAATACCAAAGCTAGACCAATCATTAAAAATGTGGAAACAACGTTTGCCAAAACTATCACTGGTAGGACGGAAAATGATAGTAAATCGATATGTAGCCCCAAAGCTATGGCATTTTATGCAAGTACTCCCATTCAACCCATCACAGCTTAAATTAATACAAAAAGAACTCGTCGATTTCATGTGGAACGGAAAGCACTGGACAACAGCGAAAGATTTGTATCTACAAATTGAGCAAGGTGGCATAGGACTGGTCAACCTGACTGCCAAACAAGCAATTTTTTGAATATTTCTGGGTCTCAGGATAATAAACAGTCGCAAAGACGAAAAATGGGCAGTGGTACTAAAATATTTATTAAGTTTAACCAATTTGCGCAATGTATCTTGGCAAATATTAACATGTCATAAGTGCAATGACCTTGTGAACACAAGTGCAGGAAACGTTTTTGCACAAGCTTTAATATCCACCTGGAGAGAAATAGATACCGTATACCCAAACTTCTGCACATCTATCAAGAATATCAAACTTACACCAACAACAGAAAGCAAGCTCATAGATACAACTATAAGACCCCCTCTGTTTAGCAAAAAATGGATACAGTTCGGATTTCTCACTGTAAGTGATTTCATGAATGATAGCGATTGGAAAAATGAAATGAAAATTAAAGAACGCTTAAATCTGGCACCACCCTTAGTCAGAAGTGCACGATGCACTATGATAAAATAAAAACCTTCTTTAATGGTTACATCAAACAAGGAAATAGCCCAACAGATCAAAGCAAGTTTATTAGAATATCCATTGAGGCTAAGAACGAAACCATAGAAATACGGAAACAGAATAAAAACAAACTGCAGAGACTTATCACATCGAAATATTGCGATTGCGGTGACGCACTCACAGGTTACTGGTCGGATGACGCAGTACATTGGTCTTCTTTTTTTACGCATCCGTCATTGAGACAAGATTCCGTAATTTCGTGGTGATTTGCGAAGAATCGTATGGCAGACTCTTTGTTTTTGAACAAAATGGGAGTTCTAGATAATACACAATGTCCGTTTTGTATTCATATTGGCGATTCCTGGCACATAATGATTTCGTGTAAAAAAGCTACAGAAGTTTGGAGTCATGTACATCGTCTAACAAAACCACTGATTAACAAGAAACTACTTATTAAAAACCAATGCTACGGAATACAAACAAAAACGGATAGTAAAAACTTGGTTAACTACATAATTGTTCTCGCAAAAAGTTCGATATATTGGTCAACGATAGACAAGATTAGAAATAAATCAAATAACAGCGGACACTTAAATATATTCAAAAGACGACTAAAATCAAGAATATCTAAGGAATTTATATGGTATCTAAGTACCAACACTATGCAGAAATTCGAACAAACATGGACAGCTGGCAAAGCGCTCTGTTGGATCAAAAACGGAACACTACATTTTTCAGACGCACTAAAGTACTAGTAGCTGAACCTCTGAAATCGTACTGTAAAGTAGGGGAGCTCATAAAAAAAACCATTTTTTTCCATTTGCTCTTTTTACAACTTTATTTATTTCTATTTTTTTTCTTTTATTTTATTTATGTTACTTAACACATTTTAATATTAATGTGAAGTGTACAAAAAATGTTTATAATTCACTAATGGATTAATGTATCATAACAATTACAGTTTTAATAAATAATAATAATAATAAATAATAATAATAATAATAATAATAACACACGCACGCACGCACGCACGCACGCACGCACGCACGCACGCACGCACGCACCCACGCGCGCGCACACACACACACACACACACACACACACACACACACACATACGTGTTCAGTAATTCTTTTGGCACCTCGTCATAGGACCCACTTTTGGCTTCATGGAGTGTATGCAGTAGAAATGGTTGGAAATGGGAATAGCAGTTGGTATTTCTGACCCCCAAATCGATACCCTCCAAATTATCTTGAATATCGTTCTGGCGTTCTTGTTTCGGCACTTTGCCATAACAATAACGACACTAGCCGAGTGTATTTGTGATGCCATATGATCTGTAAAAAGTACCGTGTGCATAATCGGCGCCACAAAGATGATAGTATGAGAAAATAAACACGAGTGCGTAGATATATTTAACATATGTTTGTTTTGTACTACTTCAACCTTGAAAACTTCATGCATTCTGCAGTTTGCGTATCAATAGTAATGTGCTTAGTTGCATGTAAATTTGTATACCTATCTAAATTGTTACTTTTATTTATTATGTTATGATTTGTAAGGAAGTTTGGAAGCCTCGCTGTAGTGGGCCCATTATGCCAACAAATTAATAAAAAGAGTAGAGTGCTATTTTATCAGTGCTAAACAATACTTTTTATGGTTAGAAATTTTAAGAGTGATATTGGGTTTACAGAAAGAAATAAATCTATCAAGCAGAGGAAAATTATATTATGTTAAGTCTATCTTGGATTGGTCAAAATTCACTTCGCCCCTACTTGTTATAATAGCGAAGACTGTGCCTATAAATCTCTTCATATTTGTACCTAATTCACTTGTTAATGTTCAGTTGCTGTGTGGTTGTAAACGTCCTGCAGACAAATTAAAGTTAATATCAATTGTTTAATATTGTGGTTAATATTAAGCTATTCATTTTCCTACAGTGGTCTGAAGTGATTTCAAATTTATAATTGAAGACAAACAATGAAGTTCACAAAATTTGCTAACCTCAACTTTGAGATTTGTCAAAATATTGCTACCAACTGAGCATGACTACTGGCCAACATACAAATGTATTTAATGAAAAACAAATGCGAATTACTTCACAAACAAATTAACAAACTTAAAATTACTTGTAAATGTTAAAAGTCATATAATAAACACTCGGTATGTATATCCATAAGATGATGACAAACATAATGCTGAAATTTTTTTCCCCAAACAGCATCAGTTTCTATCGTTATACAAATACATTAAATTTCTATTGGTACTATTGCAATCAATGGTAATACGACAAATGCACTGCAACGGGTGGTTTCCATCCATGACATGTTAGGACAGAGAAGTTGAAATCAAATCTACCATATATGTATTTTATTTTGGTTATTATGTTTATATTAAATTAGAATTATACAATTAGGTAGTATAGTCCACTCAAAATAACTTTAGAATGATGTCAAATATAGTAATATAGCGTTGGCAACTGTATACAAATAAATACCTAAAATTGCACATAAAGGATACTGTCATTTAACACAATAAAGGTTGGCAGTTCTGTACGGTGTTGCCACCAATTCCTCTTGCCAATGGGAATATTCCTATATCTCTCATTAAATATATTATAATATAAACTAACATTGGCAATGTAGCAATTCATCCAGTTGTAACGTCATCCTAAAGTTAAAGCGAATGGACTATAACAGGATAATATTAAGAAATAAACCTTCAGTGTAAGCTCAACTATTATTGTAGTTTGAAATAGTTATATATAGTCCAGTTTAACATTTATTCAGATGTATTTATATATTTTGTTGACTAAACAGTACAAAAGAACCCCAATGTATCAGTTGTGTATAAGACTAATAAAACTAGAAAGCTCAGCTCAGTTCTGAATGTTATCTAGTTGGTCATCCACACGTTCCTAGATAAGAAATGGAATTAAATCAATGATTTAAATCTTGTCATTTAAATAATATCGACCATAAGGATTGAGACTGAGCTTATTTAAACATATAATAGAAAAGAAAATTATTAATAAACCTTGTTAGGGGTCATGCTTTGAGCAAAAATTAAAAACTTCAAAATCAAGATATGCATGACTTGACAGTTGTTTCAGCATACACTCATATATATTGAATACCACAAGAAAAATGGGATTTAATTAGATAACTGAAATACCTCAAACATCTTTGAATGACTTCTATAGAAGAAAGGATTACATTACACGGTATAAATTACTAAGCAAAATTTGCAAGTAATCGATTTTAAATATCCAATAAAAAGTTTACCTTGTGGCAGTAACCTAACTCGACAAACTGTATCACTATTTGTTCTATGTGGGTTGTATTCCGTACAGACAAAAAAAAAATAGTAAAGTAAGTAAAGAGACCCGCCCACACCAAATACCACAACAAAACAGAAGGGTAGAATAGGAATCTAAAAGAATTGGATGCCATGCTAGCTCAAAATGTCGTAGAGTGGGGTGGGTCACACAGAAAGAAAAATTGGAAACCTCCATAAGAAATTTATTTACAAACCGTTAGTTAACAAACAGTATAAAAAATAATATTTACAAACTGTTAAGTCAAACATTTATGTAATCGTCCTGTTATACTCTTGATGTAAACAAGGCGTTTCTTGCACATAAGACAACATAGAAATAAACTTTTAAGCAAACATCAATGTAAAATTTTAAAATCTAAATCACTTTACGATTATACTTACATAATATTTCAAACCCTTAATATATACAACTAGAAAAATAGATATAATATATACTTAATTTTATCTGTTGTGTGAAGTGCACTTTCTAAAAGAAATAACTCAACCCTAACTGAAATAAACCATGTTAACTTACTCTAACTTAAAATAGATAAACAAGCTGTTGACGTTAGCATTAATTTACAAAAAAAGGAAACAGTATGAAATGCTCTAATGCAAGCTTCAGTTTCTACTAATTGTGACTGAAGAATAATTTCATAATCCCTTGTGCACTGTAAAAGTAAATTTGTAACGCATCGTCTGTAATTTATTGTGCAAACAAAACTATGACCCTACGTGATGAGGAACCAGCAAAGAAGTGACTATCTTCCACAGCAACATCAAGAAAAAAGGACATAATAAATGTACCTTAAAACATGTTGTCTGCCTCTGGTGCCATCTTAAAGGATTTGGAAGTTCGTGCTGCACTCGCTAACGGACTGGATACTAGAAGAAACAATCTAACTAGACTAACACTGAGTACAACAAAGCATCTTAATACCGCGACTTACAGCGTTTCCTTTCGGCAAGAGGACGTTGTACAGAATCCTGCTTTCAAAGCCCAGCTTGTATTTATATGGATAGAGAACAATGGGAAAAGTAACGTGTTTTCATTTTAAAACTTCCCAGCGATATAACGTTAAATATTCTGCGAACACCATCTGCCAAGTATTTTCCAACCCTGCAGCTGCAAAATATTTCTAGAACACGGCTTGCAACAAAAGCGAATTAACTAAAGCAAAAGGACTTAAAGTACTATAATGACGTATGAAATTGTCCGGACGAAAAACGGCGTGTCTAAAATGGTTAGATAAGTTTGCAACCCTCCTTACGGCCTTATGGAGTGTAGCGTATAACAGGTTGCCTATCTGTTATACAACCGATAGCGAGGAATTATATCGAACTAACAATATCGAAACGAAATTAATGAGGAGACGGTTTTATTGTCCATAAACTGAGTGAGCTAAACACGTGCATGATAACAAAAGAGGATTTTTCAGCACTATTAGAAGCTTTTATATCTACGATGCGTATTTCAGCGAATTTATAAAGCAAAGTTGTTTAACGAGAAGCAGATGTTTGATTGTTTCAACGGATTTATAATGCGAAGTTCTAACCTTCTAACGAAACTATTAAAAGCAGTTAAACGATAAGTAAATATTTCAGGAATTTAAAACTGCTATAGAATATATTCGAAGTATACAATTATGCTACACTTAAATAAATTTTATATGACGTTTTAACTAAGGATTTATTTCAATTGAGCTTGTTAAACGACAGTTCGTATGATCTGAAATAGTAGCATAAAAAGAATGAAGTCGTTAAGATTAGAATTTTTACAAGGCATTAATTAAAACGAAGTAAAACAAGGAAGTAGGAAATTAAAATTCACATGGAGAATGCATAAATGTGTTACGTTCAAACCCTGTAAGCGATTTTTTCTGCATGAATATTCTACTTCTATTAAAAACTCCTTAAAATTTCTAGACAAATTATAAAAACTATCGTTCAACAAGCTCGATTTTCTGCCACTTGGAATTAGTGCTATTTTATAAAATTTCACAAGTAATTATAATATGTTGCCTTATAAAATCAAACAGCTGCTTAGAAAACTTCACATTACAAAGTAGCTACCAATAAATTCGACTACTTGCAGTGAATACATTTTAATTACAGCTACACATAAGTACACGGCTTTCTTTTAAAAGATAAAGCCACTTAACCATCTGCCTAGTAAATGAACACTTGCAATGGGTTTGTTATGTTATCCTGCAGCTGTGTAGAGTTTCAGAGTAATAAAATTGTTTCCCTTTGTTTAACACATTCACTGCCAGGCTGCGAGATCTGACGTTATCCAAATGCCACCCGCGCGATTAGTACAAATTTACCTGCAACGCAAATTCGCGTCCTTGGTGAAGTTGGAATCACCATCATTAATGTTATTATAACTCACATTAATACCTATATGCAGATGTAAAATCAAAAATAGTTATATTTTAGCGAGCAAGTCATACTAATTATTATTATTATAGTTTGTCCATTGATATTATAAAAGCAAAGAAATTAGGCACAACGCTGTACTGATGTATTTAATGCCTCTTATGACAAGCCTATGAAATATCCCCAACGCCAGTAATTTCAGGCCATCCTAAAGTTATTCAATCCTGAAAACGCAAATTCGCGTCTATGGCGTTAGAAATGCAAGTAGCAAGATGCGAATTCGCGTCCATGGCAGTGAACGTGTTAAATATTCTTTGTTAGCACGTTATCTCGTTGTCTGAGAATTCAGCACACTTGATGCTTCGGCGATATTCTTGAAAGCCAATTATCTACCCCATACATGTTTTTTTCTGATAAATATAGACCGTACTTTGAAATCAGTACATTGAATACAACATCCTCTTAGCATGGACATGTTGTAAAGCCGCGCTGTTAAAATGCGTCCTGTGCTAGTACAGTATAGTTAAGTTGTTCCAGCACCCAGCCGTAGACGAATACAGCCGCATTTCCTGGGATGGTACCAAAGAACAGATAGCTCCAGGTTCAATGTATTTTTCTGTTTATTTTATTTGTGGCTGTTTTGTAAGATAGGCATTTCTTTTTTTGGAATTTGATTCCGCACTAAATTGCAGACTACACGTTACCAAATGCACGCTACAGCATGAACAATATTGTACGATATCCTTACACCTTCCACTGAAGCACTTTCTACTGTTTATGTAAATTAATATTAGCGTCCAAAATTTAATGTTACGGAGGTGCATTTCATAAAGCAGCATGTAAAAATTATGTATACTTCTTTTCCTGTAGGTAGAATTACTAAAGTTTAATTTTCTATTGTATATACTTAGGGATTGAAGGCTTAAGTATGTATCTAGATTCTAATATTTTGTATTTGCTAACCAGTTTATATGTATTTGTTATCAAATATGCAAATTGACGCTTTAACGTTGTAACAAACGATTACGCAAATATGTATTTTCAACGCTTGTAAATATTATTTTGGTTGTATGTTTACCTACATGTGCGTAATATAAATTTCTTCGTTACTGAGGTTTCCAATGTGTTCTTTATGTATCACCGATGCCACTGTACGACGTTTCTGAGCTAGCTTGAATGCTAATTCAATTCTACCATTTTGTCCTGGTTTTGTTGCGGTATTCGGTGTAGACGATCTCTTTAATGACTTTTACTGTTTTCTTTCGTATTTGCACGGAACAGAGTAACAAATGGGTCGAATGCAGGGATTTAGCGTAACAATAGTATTGAATCAATGATTTAAATCTTGTCATTTAAATAATATCAAGCATAAGAATTGAGATTGAGCTTCAGTTTAAACTTACAATAGAAAAGAAAATTATTAATAAACTTTGTTAGGAGTCACGTTTTGAGCAAAAATAAAACAACTTTAAAATCAATATATGCATGTCTTGAAGGTTACTTCAACATACACTCATATACTGAATACCACCAGAAAAATGGGATTTAATTAGATAACTGAAATACCTCCTACTTCTTTGAATGACTTCTATAGAAGAAAGAACTACAGTACACAGTAAAAATTACCAAGCAAAATTTGCAAGTAAATGTTTTTAAATATCCAATAAAATGGTTACCTTGTAGCGGTGGCTTAACGCACTGTGTCACTACTTGTTCTATGCAGGTTAATTTCAAATATTGCTTTTTAACGAACACTTCATTTCCAGAGTAGTCATCAATGATAAAAATGGCTAGATGAAAAGTATCTACTTTAAATTTTAGCAATTTTTTGTACTGAATTATATATTATTCCCATTATTTTCTACTATTTTCTTGCTAGTGTAACAAATTACTTTTGTTATCGTATATAGGTTTTTTTACATTAAGAAACCTATTTTTCAAGCCATATCATATTTTGTTAGTGCCCCGTTCTTATAAGATACAAGGCAATAAAAAATCATACATATATACTTGTACCCACACGATCCTACATCGTGCAAGAGATAGGACTATACGACTTGTTGAAATAAACATGTCATACTTTTCACAAGAATGTTAGTTTGTTTAATGATGTTTAAAAACCGCTTTCACTTTCCTAATTTCATCTTCCATTTATAGGAATAATTTAATAGGATACATTAATTTGATTATCTAAAAACTAAACCCCGCTGTTAAAAAGACTTTCTTTTATATTATACTTCAACTCCAATGGATCTCGATATAAAATTATCGGTGATTTTAGAGTCGTGTGGCAACTTTTTTATAAACTGACTTTGTCAATAAATTCTTAAAAACAATGGCGAATGAGTTGTAAAATGCCAATACTTTCCAAATCAACTAAATCATTTGTATTAAATAAATCTATTAAAAGGATGTAAAGTTCATAGCTTTACCAAAAAACAAAATCTCTCTCTTGGCAAAAGAAGTTGCATCATTAGACTTATCACTATTCTTAAAATGACGAAATTCATGCAACCATTTTTTTTCAGACAACTACCCACACTATAGACCATAAAAGATAATAAACAAAGTAATTTTAGAGACAGTAGATATTTCTTTTAAACTACTTTTGAATATAATGCTAGTCTCAATATTGTTAGTGGTCATCTAAATGTTGGAAATTACAATACTTATGGTATTAAAGGATTGACAAAAAACACAGTGAAAAATTTTAAATACATTCAATTTCGTTACAACAAAAATAAAAAAGTTATAGAAATAAAGAAAATACAATATTTTATTATTACCTATATTTTAGATGATAATGTCGTAAACTTTCAATTTGCATATATCATAAATATTAAATACAATCAAAGTTTGTTCATGTAAGACTGTAATCGTAACCCTCAAATACACATTCGTTCAGAGAAAACATTTATTGCAAACAATGATATATTGACATTTAGACACGCAAAAACATAGAAATTATAAAAACTAATAATTTATGAATATTTAGAATATTTATTTTAGCATTTATTTAACTATATCACATTGAACAAACAAATTCCGTACCAATACGAATAAAATGAGCTTGCAATATACGTTCCAATCAAAGGCAAATTTCTACAGTTTCTTATTAGGAAAAATGTTTACTAATAAAAACTTAGCTGAATTCTGACTTTGGTTTCTCGTGTACCAATAGCATCCGTACAAATATAGCATTCATTTCAGCCAAGAACATACACGAATCTGTTTGTTAAATGTTGTTAATTTAAAATATAGAAAACCGTTATTGGTCAGTGTTATATACACACAAGATACTAACTTAATAATTTCAAATTTCCTCGATTCACTGCAAGAACAAGAAATCTAAAATAAATTGCAAAAGTAAGTTATCTGAATGTAATGATATTACAAATGCAGCCTCTACCGCACACAATAGCAAAATATACTTTATATCATTACTTGCATCTAAAGAACAAGTTAGTGTTAGAACAAAAGCTTACAAACAAAAGTGTGGTATTGATTCTAGTTTTACTCTGTAAATCAGTACTTACGTTAGCAATTCACTATAGCTCCTGAATGAAAGTAACATTAGTTCAACATTTTTCTGAAGGATATGAAATTAGATTTCAGTGTAGGGCTTCAAATAAAAAAATACAAAAACCAAAACAATTTGTCAAAACAAAACAAAAATGCTATTAATAATACATCATCACCAACTCTTAGGTTTACTTTATACCTAAAAGAAATTTGCCCTCATTCTAAAATTTCAAACTCAAAAAATATTAAAAGTTAACAAATCTTGTTATTATCGTTTTCATTAACCTTAACCTAGACTATTCCTGGGCTAGATTTAATAACTTAGGAATTTTGTTTAGGCAGTTTCATTGGGTGAGAATCTATATAAACTGGTATACACTTTGTATACCTCTAAGGAAACCAATAAGTTAAATTAGGTTACTCATAATATTCTTAAAAAGTCGTTTAATTCATTAATATTTGCAATCAAGGGTATGATTTTTTGAATTGTAGCATTATGCCATAAAAATAAGTACCATGTGAAAAAAGAATTAAGAGTTATGAAGGTATGTAAAGACAATCAATACTATGATTGAAAAATAAGTACTCTCAATAGTAGCAATAAAAAGCATGCTTTAACACTTTTTTACTATGATAATAATAAATACATCATGAAAAGCTGCACCTAACCTTATTTTGTAAAATTATTTTGTGGTGTTTTAAATGAAGAATAAATGTTGTGTTTGGGACAGACAATCTAAAGTTTAGCAATGAAAATTGATCCACGTATAAATTGCTATTTTTGTATGGCACAGATGCAGCGGTAATTTGGAAAAGTGTTATCGTATGCACCACATTTAAACTTAGTATCCCATCATCATATTCGGAATATTTAGAGTATTTCGGTAATCCAAGTAAACGTGATTTTTCAGAAGACAAAAGCATAAAAGATTCCAATTTTATATATGTGAAAACAAATATGACAGACGCCGCCTCTAGAAGTAGTCGTGGTGATAATTTAATAGTAAGGCAGAATTAATGCATCAACTACTACCAGTCTTCTATGAATATCAAAGAAATAGTAAGCTGAATTATCTTGTCACTTAGAGAAGAATTTTAAAGAAATACAAAGTCAATTATGGTCAAAACTATCTAGACAGCAAAGAAAACGCAAAGCAAAAATAATTCTGCGATTTGTTTCAACAATGTTGACTTGCCAACAAAACTACTCAGAGAGAATTATGGATATGCCACATTGAAAAAAGCATATAAACTATATTAAAAGAAGATGTACGCATACCATTTCAGCTGAAATAATAACAAAATATGTTTGTAGATTATGTTGTATATCGACATTAAAAGTTTCAATACTGTTTTTAAAGAATTCTGATACCATAAATCAGATGACAACATTCAATTGGACGATGATAAGTCATTTATTATAAAGCATGGTTAACTATATAACTAACTTTACAAACCAAAGTTTCAGTATTGCCCATTTTCCACCAACAAAAAATATGAATATTTAGATCATCAAACATCAGCTGTAAAGATTACACAAATAACAATGCTTGGGCAGTAGTGAACTGCCTTTGTAAAATAATGCATTTAACATGAAATGTTTAATAATAAAATATTTAGTTTACTATTTTTTAGATTTTCTTATTAGTAAATATTTTAAGGCCTAATATACAGGCTTGAGATTTTTTCAAAAAAAAGAAATATAAAATGTTCCCTATTGTATTGCAGTTTTAATGTTTCGCTTTAATCTCATTAAGTGATTTTTAATAAAAAACTTAACATCTGTCCACTTTCGGATTGACAAAACAGGGTATTTTGCGATACATTCTTCACATGCCTGTTTCCCTGGAAGAGTATCATTTTTTAAAAGTTTTTTGAAATGTTGAAGAACAGCAGCAGATTCTTCTGTAGACCACTTCTTTCTCTGAAATGGAGCTTTAATTTGCCTTAATGGTGTTCCTTCTTGAATTCTGGCCTTAATTTTTGATTTTGAACCAGTGTTACCTAAAAATTTAAATTGCTACAAAAAATGAAGTTATCAAAGATACTATACTATAATATTAGAAAAGGTATGTATATATAAATTTAGAAGTAGAAAAGCCGACAGAGTAATTTTTAAAAAGTACATTGCAAAGTCAAAAAATTTAGTCCCTTATTTCAATACTTTTGTATTAAACAGTTATTGCATAAATGCACCTTTAACATTGGGCAACCTTCGAGATAGCCGTTCAAGTGCACTCTCAGACTTTATAACAAAAACCTATACCAAGAATACAGACTGCAATGTGCTTAAAAACCTCTTGCTTGGTTTCCGCAATCGGGAAATAGCTCAGGAATTTATATAACCTAATTTTCTTTGGGAAAGAACATTCAGTTGGCTGCTTATAGAAAAATTGATATTAGGTGTTATTAATTAGAACAAGTTTAATCTTAAAATCGACCAAAGCAGTAGTCCAGACTAAAACAAAACTTTGAAAACTCAGTTTTGTCCGTACATCTTCAGGGTGATCCATTTTATTTGGGCCAATGGCCATTTTCGTTTATTATTTTTGTCTTAAAGAAATTTAAACGACCAAAGTTGAATGATTTTTCCTCAACATAAAGAATATGAAGTTAAAACAAACAAAAACACATCAAAAGCCCTAAGTTTGAACAAGGTCAATTTTTATCGCTGGGAACCCCGTATATTTTTATTTAGTAAAAGATACTTTTTAAGAATTGTAATTTTGGTAATTTGAACTTTTTCTAGTGCCAATAACAAAAATAGTCATTGGTCAAAAATGGATCACGCTTGATAGCAGAAACTCAAGCAAAACTAAATAGTATTTTGATAATTGATGATATGAATTTAACCAACATTGAGAATCTTACTTACATAATGTAATTTCTTCTTCTTCCTTATCTCCGTCTTGATCCGACAGCTCTTGTTCATCTTCGTCGATATCTGGTAAATCTTTTGCAAAGTAAAAAATTGTTAGTTAAGTATTATAAATTACCTACACAATCATACCTTTAATTCCTATGTCTTTTAGTTCTTTCCCTGCATATTTATAGACTTCTCCCTGATCAACTGCTAAAAGAAGCCTGCTTACTTTTGTTAGTTCAACGGCATTCTCTTGTAACCTATAAAATTCCCTATGAACCCTGATATTGTGTCCTAAATGCATAGCCAACCAATCCGATTCATTTTCGGTCAAACTGAATACTTGAGATACTGTGGCAACATACTTTCTCAGTTTAGTTCCTGTGATATAATCAGGCGATTGCAAGTCAGCTTCTTCACAAACTTTTCTTAAGGAATCATGCCCTCGTAAGTGTGCTATTGCACTATTTACCCTAGCAAATATATAAGGATTTTCTCGAGGAACTTTGACTGATTTCCGCGTGCTTATTAATAAGTCTATGCACTTTTTCATTTTCTCAGTTAATAAAACTGCAACTTTTCTACCATGCTTACCTTGTGTTTCAACAAGAGTTAGCTTCGATGTCAATTTTTTTTCAAAAGTCGAAAGTGAATTTATAAGTTCACCACTTGTTTGATCTGACCATGATGGCCTCGCAGCATATTGCTCGACAGTCATCTTAGCAGTTTCACCAGAGCGTCTTTTATTAAACAGCATTATTTTACTTAAAGTTAAAGTAGCTAAACGAGCCCAAACTTTTGCCGACTTACGATTAGTAAATTCATTTGTAATTCTATTCATTTCACTATCTAAATGCTTTCCTAATTTCATCAAGTCGGATGTTATTGGTAAAAGAAATACAGCATTCATTTTACGTTTATGTACTGTTGCAAGGGCATTGGATGATATTCGAACGCTCCACTCAGCATCCAATAACTTCAAAAATGATTCCAAAGACTGGGTTCTTTTATAATCCCTTTGTCAAAGAGCTGCACCATTTGATATAAAAACACATTTACATAATGCATAACCAATTTTGAGTGCTATAGATGATATTCCAAATTCTGAACGTTTCACTGAATTTAGGTGAGCAGAACACAAGTTCTTTGTTGCCTGCACAACAGTATCAAATTTTTCTGCTACAATACAATCTAATAAAGTTCTAATGGCCCTGTCTATTTTTTTAACCTCAATTAATAATCTTGCTAATTGCCTCATTCCTTGTCTAATTAATTCACATTGAGTGACTCCATATTTTTCATACTGCATACTCCCAAATCGTAATATAAGGTTATCTTCCTTGCACGCAGCTGTGACCTCATCACTTCGAAGTTTTGTGACAATAGTATTGAGAAAATCAGAACTGAAATCGGTCTCAAAGATTCCATTTAAGAGGGCTGTACTTTCAGCAACAGGATTTTTTCTAATTTTGTCAACAGACTTAAAGATGGTGTGATTTTTTTTACATATCTTCAAATGCTGCCACAATTGTTTTTTAACCATAAAACCCAGACATTCTGGACAAGGACCATAATCAGAGTATTTAATATGATCTTTATTTGCGGCTGTTGGCCGTCTAACCAATATAAGTTCTCCTTGTTTTAGTGTCAATACATTGCAGTTATGATAGAAATCACCGGCTTTAACAACCTCTGCCAAGGCTTCTTTGCGTTGCTGAGAGTATTTTGATAGAGCTAATATTCGAACAATTTCTATTTCATTTGCATGCTTTAATTCATAGTGTCTGGCGGGACTCAAGATAAAATTTTCACAGAAATAACAGGCATGCACTTTGTCCCGTATTCTTCTACCATTATCTTTATTATATTTTGCTGTTGATATAGAAACTATATCATCATAACTACTGCCATTTTCCAGTTTACGTTCTAGTTCATCGTGGTACTGATTTGTGAGTTCTTTCAGTATTTTGTTCTGGCTAGGTGTTTTCAATTTAGGCCCATTTTTATTTGTATTTCTGCATTCAAGGAAATTAATTTCTTGGTCAGTTTTAACTTTGGATTTTGGATTTACCAATGGTATATTTTTTTGACAAACAAAAACACTAATGGTGCTACTATCTGAACATTCTGAACCTGTAGTAGAAATAATGGATGGACTGGGCACGTATGCACTTCCTGAATCTGAACCAGTTTTACCAGATTCTGGAGAAGAATAAAAACTTTCACTGTTTCTTGTATTAAGTGATATTCTTTCATTTGAAATCACGTTAGAAAAATTCATATATAAATCGGCATTGTCAGTTGATAAACAGACAGGTGATTGTTTAGTTGGCGTAACATAAGCAATTGGTTTCTCATTTGTAATACGATCATTGCTAAAGAAGTGATTGTCATTGTGATCCCAATGCAAACTGCCAGATACATCTATAACAAAAATATTATATTGCTTCTACCACAAATTGTTTTAAACTTTTGTAAAGAAGAAATTATTTACAAATTTATTAATTTATTTAAATGAAACTTTTTTGATAAGAACAAAATGACTCTTGTCAATACTTAGCAACTGTGTCAACTTTTTACTTTAGCTATTGGTTATGCAGAATTGTTTAAGTGTATACAAATATTTTTTATTTACACGAGTGAGACTCGGTGATTGTTAGCCAAATGCAAAATTCACTTTCCTCAAATTGCTATTTCAATAGTATCATGCAAATAATAACAATGTAGCAATAATCAATCAAAAATATTTAAAAATATTTTATCTTTTAATTAAAATAATATAAAAAAATAATGAATAGCCACTCCAATATAGTTTGCAGTCGATTACATAGACTACACAAACTGGCAAGCATTAGCATATGTCAAAATTGATCATTGATGTATTAATCAGAACTATCCTATCGGTCATTGTTATTAACTAATCACTTAGTTGCTAAGTGACCAATTTCTTTTCATTATTGACATACCCAAAAGTTTTAATAATCCTTAAAGTTAGGCTTGAAAACTAATAGTTATTTATAGCATAAGTGGGTTATAGGCATTATTATACATGAGTGAGACACTTGCACGACAAGGTCATAGTCCGAGTCGTGTAATCTCACTTAACGTAATAAAAAATGCAGTTGCCCCATGTATACTATACAAAATTTTATCTAAAACTGCAAAATATTAAATCTATAACTTCCTAAAATTGAAAAAAATCCAAAATCAAATCTAGTTTGTAAGTATTGATTCAAAATTATTAAACTGCTATCTCTTTCTTTATTATTCCACTAGTGGGGTAATATGTCACATTATTCCACTACTGATATAATGAGCTTTGGGTGTAAGGAGGCTCTCATAAAGCAATTGTAGATAAATACAATTATACAGCAATAGGAGATACCCAAACGTTTTGATCATGGTTGTGACTTTTTGTTAGCATCACTACAGAAAAAACAAAATTACCTTTAGGATGAGTGATGTTTGTAGATAAAGTTCTATTCTTAGAAAGATAAGATGGCTTTTTATTTGTGTCAATATTAATAGAATTTATATGAATCGAAAATTTTTTAAGTCCATTGGAATTCCGTTTTTCTGCAGTTGTTCCGCGAGTTGATTCATATGGTGGTAGCATCACTTGATAATTTGTTTGAGTAGTCTCATTTTTATTTTCTCGATTGGGACGTGATTCAACATCTTCCCATTTGTCACTTCTGCTGGTGTTCTCTTTGCTTTTGTAAATATCCCTGCTTCTTTTTCGTGATTTATTGTTAGGACTAATTTCCAAGTCGTTATTGTTTGATTTTTTCGTGTTAGTGACTTGCTGAGCCAACTGAAGGATTCTCTGGGATCGGGTAGTGATCATCATATAATAAAAGTAGTTGCATTTAATATTTCGGTACTACACACTCTGTAAAAAAATATTACTAGTTTCAACTGAATAAAAAATCTTTGCTAGGTATTTATAAATTTACACTATTATTTTAAAAAGGCAGTTTTATATGCATTTTTTCATTATAGCATTTTAAATCAATGTATTCTAGTGTTGTTGTGGAGTAGGCATTGGCAGTAGATAGTTCGTAGCTCAACAACTAACACTTTCATTAGTTAATATTATATATATATATATATATATATATATATATATATATATATAAAGAATAAGTAAATTTTAATGAGTCTTAAAATAATATCAAAGAATGGAATTTATTGGCAAGTGACTTAATACAGGATCCCTTGTGGCTAATATTGAGTCACTTGCCAATAAATTTCATTCTTTTATATATTGTATATATTGCCGTGTTACCCTATATATAATCGAGCCTCACGAATTGGGCTTCATAATATTGCTGTGTACCCTTTATAAAATCTGCAGAGTAAGAAAAAACATTCGAAAATTTATTAATTTACCCAAAATCGAAAATTGCACACCATAAAAAATTTTTTCAAAAAAATTAATTTCTTACCCAGATTCCTCTCTTCATCACCTTAATTCTTCGACCGCTTCCCTGGCTAGCTCAGTTGGGTCTCCTCTTGGATACCTAGATTCAATATCATACTCTTTATCGTTCACGCACACTCTCAATAAAACCACAAAATAATACAACAATCATACAATATTTATTTACCACTATTTACAAATAAAACTTATTTACATTTATTTACATTTCGGTGGTCAAGTTACACCTCCATAAATTCTATTTTTGTAAAGTCCAGTATTTAGCTTGAAATATCAAACACATTGAATGTAACCTGAGTAAATGGGCCCTGATTAATACCTTATCTTTCTTTCTTTATTTATAATTAATTTTAATTAGGAAACTCTGGAGTATGGTGAGCTCATGATAACCCAGTTAATTATGATTAATGTATGCTTTTTACTTTGCATACTCTTATTACAAACACAACAAAAACCCATGTACTCTTAACAAAAAAAGATTTAAATTGCTGAGGAACGTTAATAAGCTTTATATACACCTTTAGATTTATATTTAAATACCATAAAAGTTAGTTATACGTATTATTTTCAATACGCAAAATAATGCAAAATACCATCATAGTTCACTCTCACACATCACAATAACCTTCATAGTTTATCAAAAACAACAAATTCTAAAGCGTTACCTGGAATTTCTTGAAGATTCCTGCTCCGTTGATGATGCCGTTAAGTTGTTTTGCTCTCGGTTTCGTGGTTCTGCTCTGCTCGCCGCCTCCAGCTATTTGTAGATGAACACCCTCTAAGTTTTGCTGCAATGCTGTTCATACACGATACATCCAAATCCAACTCCAAATACATTACACTTCTTTTATAATTGCTTAATTCATTTACGTTTCATTACTTCACTTCACGAGCTTGTTAAAATTATGTTGCATCTCAATAAAATTTAGACTCGACACTATCCGCGTATCAAATTATGAGGCCAACACTGTACTATTTAATTTAAAATATTTTATATACTTACAAGCTCGTGGTAAATTTCTGTACGTAGTCTGAAGCGATGAAAATACTAAGAAACCTCTATTAATTTTCTTAAAGTATTTATACAATTTACTATGCCACCTCTCGGCCGCTCTTCACGCGAAATCCTTCATTTAAAATAATACTTCTTAAAATTTTGGTCAACCGTTTTCAAAATCTTCGAAATTTCACTTGTCGTTATGATATTTCGAAAAACCCGCAATCAAATTTTCCCGTGTTTGTCTGTTGTACTACTAACTATATAGACCAATGAGATATTCAGTGACGTCTTGAAACCCCGCCTGTATTAACGCTATTCCTCTCTTATGCATATTCTATGTTTCCTTCTAACCTTGTTTGAGTGGTAGAAATCGATTTTACTATCCGCGGTTCAAACTAACCCATGTGGACTGAATACGTGCGTTTCAAAGTGACCTGTTATTATGCCTGTCTCATTCCGAAGCATATCCTTGATTCTCCATCCCTTCTGTGCTCTAAGGAAACTTTTAGTTAGCATTCATGCGAACCGTCCGACCGTTTACCCGATTTACCGCGAATTCTGTCTTTTATCTACATAACTAAGGGGAACATGACATTTCCAAAACCTGCAGTTGTTCAATTAATGATCGTTTTTAAAACAACTTTCTAGGATTTTACGTTTCAAGGTATTTTATATTTAACGGCTGTTCGCTTGTTAGCAACGCGTTTCACCTTGGTATTATCGATTTTTCAAGCTCTTATGCATATTAAACGTAATAACCCTTTTAACTAAAACTCAATTAAATCAATTATTAATTTGCATTGGCTTCTACAATTTATTTTCTTTATGAACCTAACTAAATTTTAATCACCATCTCGACCGCCCGTGCGTCGGTTCTTATTAAATTTGCACTCGCACCAGTTAAATCTCAGAAATTTTCACACGGCTCGCAGCGTCTGAGAATAACTAATTAATTTTTATACAGAAATGTTATTTTTACCTCTCATGTTTGCCTCTTATTTTCAACCAATCGCAACCCAGTGACGTTGCTCAACTCACGCCTTTTACTATATGTGTCTCTGTCTTGAGCATATTATCCGTCTCTATCTACCCTGTTCTGAGTGGTACTAATCGATATTCTTTAGTATCGGTTATTTTCAATCCACGTGGACTGTGGAATAACCCACCTTATTAGCATTTCCCGTAAATATTATGCGACGGTTTCTCCAACATTCTCTGTAACCATTTGATATCTGCAAATTTTACGCAGAACATAAAACTGTAACATAAATATATTCTATAGCACTATGATCATAAGAACCGCTTCAACATAAATATATTCTGTGGTATTTAATCCTTGTGTTTGATGTTATAAAATCTTAAAGGAACAATTCTATATGAAAGCGGGAAGTCGTGTTCACTTAAGGAACTTAAATGTTTTGTACGGAGATATTTGGTATTTTTATAACTATCAAGAAACGTATTTATTTGGAGTTTGGTAGGTTGTGTTGTCTATCTTTCAGGCGGATATTTCCTATGCATTCGTTACAATCAGTACAGCGCGTGTGCATACCGGTCACGGGATAGGACACGCCGATGATGTGTCGCTAGAAGGGGCAGCCATTGTCCATATAGATGTAGTCGAGTTGGTATTGTTTTTAAAAGAATCATGAATCTTCAGGCTTTACTTAAGTGGAGCCTTCGAATTGGCGAGATGGTAGTTTAAAATTATTGTTTTAAGATTTGTTAATGGTAAGCTCGTTTCAAACTTGAATAAATTATAAAATATTTTTATCCCCTTTAGTGTATGACATTACAGAATGAGTGAAATGATGGTTTAGAAGATAGATGTTGTAATTGAATCCAAGATTAGAGAGCAGTTCATTTGTCGAGGCGATTAATGTTTAGTAATAACCAGTCGAGAAGCAGATTTTTGGAACATGTGTGCTGGTAATCAATAATTAGATTTGGAAGCGACAAAACCTACAGGTATCAAATCTTTCTTTGTTCTGTTTGTGAAGATTCATAAATGCTCGAATAAATAAATTTCGAAGTCCGTTTGATCGAGTTAAATTTTGTATGCTTAGAGCAGCGTGAAAGAAAACAGTTAAAATTAATACAGTAATAGTATTATAAATTTGCATAAAGTCACTTGTTAACAATATGATAGTTCAGTCCACTTTTTTACCTTTAAAATATTTATTTACTCATATTAAAATTTTTATAAGCCTCTAATACCAGATTTAAATGAAAAGTTGTTTGCTTAAGATTAAACACATGTGATTCGTTTTTTAGTAGAAATAATGTTTGTAAAACATATGTAAACCAGAACTCAGATCTGAAAGCTTGGTACTAAAACTTGTTTGATACATGATTATTAATTTAAAGATCTGTTATGTCAAAAACAGATGTATTGAAACTTAATTTTATTTGTACAATTTATTATCACATTTAAAGAAACATTCAACAAAGAGAAACCATATTAAATTTCATTTTTAGACTCAAGTTTTTTATTACATGCATAATTAGATTTGCTATATTCTTAAAGTAAATGAGTTTGGTGATCTATGAAATTATACAAGGCTGAAGTAATTTAAAAAAGCTCATATATGCTACAACTGGTTTGTTCTAGGTATTTAGTCCTGATTTAAAAAGCTTTGGTGTGTTAATCACAATATTATCCACCTATAATTATCGGGAGGTATTTTTATTGGAAAGCACAAACTGTGTTTTTCTAATAAAGAATTTGTTGTGTATTTTGTTCCAGGTTCATCGGGACCGGAGTGGTAGTAAGTATGTTCCAGAGATTTCCAGATACTTCAGTTTAGTAAGTTGTAAGTTTTAATTGCATTTATATCCCGTGAGTTTCTGTATCTTCTCATAGGAGTATTGATCTTTAGTGTAACCGTTCATTCAGATACAGTGGCGCTCAACCTATTTTCCTTTTGTTAGTTTATCGTAGAGTTTAGACCATCACCACACCCTTTTCTCATTGCTCACCCTTGGGGTAATTCCCAGACTTAGCCGCGAATAGTTAAAGCTTTACTCTATCCATCAAAAGGGAAGTGAAAATTTTTTCTGCTTTACTGGCGCCCAACGTGGGGCTCGATGGTCGTTCGTTTAAAAAGGGTTTGCTTGATTAGTTACAAGTTGTTACAACATCGTTTAACTATTGGCTTGTGGTAAACTCAAAATAGCTTGGTTAAAATTTTTTTATAGTACTCATGTCGTGTCTGGAACCTCAAAGTTTGTTTGATAGTCGTCTAAATGTTGTAGCAGGTATAAATTCGTATTAAAGTAAATTTTTTTCGTTATTTCAGAAGTGAACTGATTAAAAAAGGCAGCAGTAATGATTTGTGAGCAGAAGAATTATGTTAGTAAAAAAGATTGGTCAGATTGGTTAAGTGTAGTAAAATTTTTTTGTCATACTAATTCACAACCCAAGACTGATTCATTATTTATTGAAAAATCTGGTGATAATCGACGCTATGTGATAGTAAAGTTGTTTGATATAGATAATATAGGTTTATTTGATTCTGGATGTACTATATCGATAGTAGGTTCATCTTCCATTCTTATTAGTTATAATAGTTGCTTGTTTAATTTCTTGATTTAAGAAATAATGCTTTAAGAATTTGGTACACTGGTTTTTGCTGTTGAGGTATTGTTTGAAAATTTGCTCTTGTGCATCGGCTCTTGATTTGATTTGGTAGCAATTTTTTTTATTTATATCCGCATTGCAACGCAGTATGTTAAGAGGTTTGTAAGTCTAAGCGAAATTTGTCGTAGCAGTTTGTCGGATAGCGGTATATCAGTCTAGACGGGACTCGTGGAGAGTTGGCCGCTCAGCATTACATTAGTCTAAACGAGACTCGTGGTAAGTTTGTCGCTTTAGCAATTTGGTCATCATTATTGGAGGTTAGTTATGATGTAATTTTTTGTTAATTAGTCTAGGTGAGGCTCACAGAGGAGTTTGTCATGCTAGCAAGTTCATGCGTTGTGAAGCACTTCAGTTTTCTTAACAGTTTGATTAGGAGTATAGTGTAAGAGTGTACCAAAACATTTATTTATTGTTATTCTCAATGGAAGGTTGAAAGCAATTTAATATATAAATTTATTACGTCTAAAGTTATCATTGTTTGCGAAATTCATAGAAAGAGTAAAGTTAATGTTGATCCCGGTTGTCTTAGTCGTGCAATTCCAGAACATCATATCGTAAATTTAATAGAGGTCTAGCTTGATAATTTAGAAAATTTGTATGTGTCATTATGTGATAAAATTTTGATGTCACCTGAGAAATACCCTCAATGGAAAGTTGAGAATGAGTTTGTTTTTAAGTTTATTCCATCGAATTTGCCTTTAACATCTAACGTCGTAGAGTGGAAATATTTAGTTCCGAAAGCCCAACGGGAAGAAGTTATCAGATCGTGTCATGATCCCTCAGTTGCGGGACATTTTGGATTTTCGAAGACTATTGCCAGAGTTCAGGAAAATTATTATTGGCCAAAATGAGTTTAGATGTGCTGAAATTTTGTCGTGCATGTTTAGTGTGTGGTGCACAAAATCTTCTAACGCAGGTCCTTTAGGTCTAATGGGAAAGAGAAAGAAGCTAAATTTCCATTTCAGATAATTGCATTGGATCTTATGGGTCCATTTCCTCGCTCGAAATTAGGATTTAAATGGTTTTGGTAGTCGGAGATTGGTTTTCGAAATACACAATTTTACATCCTTTACGCAGTGCAAAGTCACATGTTATAGAACAGTTTATGGAACAAAAGTTTTCTTAGTGTTTGAGTGCCACAATTTATTATTTGCGATAATGGTTCAAATTTAGCTGGTCGAATTTTAGGTCGTTATGTAATAGGTTTGAAATTCAGAAAATATGGTATAATGCTGTTTATGCGCCGCAGTGTAATTTTGTCGAGAGAATTAATAGAACAGTAGGGACAGCTATTCGATCTTATCTTGAAGAACATGATACATGGGATGCTGAGTTAGCGCAGATTCAATTTGCTATTAATTCTGCTAAACATGAGTCGACGGGTTATACTCGAATTTTTAGTTTTGGTCGACACATCCCTATCACTGGCAAGTTTTATGGTAGTGGATTTACTCCCGAAAGTGATATCGAAATCATTCCTGGTAGTCGCCCATTATATACTTCTGATCGTCAAGGTATTTTTAAGGTATTTGAAGATGTCCGAACGAAACTGCATTTAGCTTATGAACGTTCGAGTAATCAATATAATTTAAGGAGGAGAAATATTTCTTTTGAGGTTGGTAATAAAGTATGGAGGTCCAATAAAGTATTGTCGAGTGCAAGTAATAAATTTTCTGCTAAACTTGCCCCAAAGTTTGTTTTAAGTATAGTTAAAAAGAAGTGTTCGAGTGTGGTATATGATTTGGTTAATTTGGATGGATCGAGAGCAGGTAGATGGCATATTAAAGATCTGAAACCTTATTCCGCCATCAGTCCAGACTATCCCCCAAAGGATTAATTCGTCGTTTATTTCTTTTGTCGAATAAGAGGTGATTGATTGAAAGCTTTTCTGGTGTCTTGTTGTTCATGGAAATCGCCAGTTATTTCAAGTGCTTTTGTTCATCAAGAAACGTGTTTTTTGGATTATTCAATTTAAGTAGTTAGTTCAGATAAAATGTAATTTTGTCTGCGTTTTGCTTTGGTTTATAGTAGAGTTGCAGTAGTGTTGGTAGTGTCATACATGTTAACAAATTATCAATTTAAATAGGTAGAGGCAAGTAGATTGTCTGGTGTATGTAGTTATTATAGTTGTGGTGAGACCATGTAAATAGTTGTTGTTTCATTTTGTGAGTGTATTTAGTTTAAGTTAGGTGAATGATCGCTTAAGTGAGATTCGTTTTTGAGACGGTCACTTGAGTGCTGTTATGCTTGGAGTAAGCGAGATGCTTACATGGTAATTTTTTTGAGGCGAGTTGTGTAGGAATGTTTGGTGCGGCCATTGTAGTGTAGAAAATTTTTTGGAGCGTCCGGATAAAAGAAAATTGGTTGGAAGCGCTAACTATTTTTTTGTACAAACAGTAGCTAGTCAGTGATGCTACTTGGTTGTTGAATATTTTTTGTCGAGAAGAAAAATATTTTTGGATGATCGCTGATATCCATATAGTTGATGTGGGTTTTCCAATTTCGTCTAGTATTAGTGAGACTAAATCAAAGAAAAGTAATTTTTTGTAAATACAACATTCTTTTGTGATTCCTGTGCTGGATTCCTTTTTGATCAGCAGTAGTGGAAACATTTTCGTAAAGATATTAATATGTAAATACTTTGGAATTAGTTTTTCGATTTTGTGTTAATAATGCTAAAGTTATTGGTAGGGAAGAAAATTTGTTTGTTGTTTTACGGTGGTTTACGTCGAGGTTTTATTTGAGTTTTAGTTTAAGTTTCGCGAACTTAGTAGGTTTGTTCTTTGATAGGTTGTAACTCGTGAGTATTTGACCTCAATATTTTGTCTTTTACCGATTATGTCTTTCTACCGATTATGCCTTACCTATTTTGTTTCCTAACGGATGTGTGGTACGCAGAGTTACCTACTCACTCGCTTGTTTGCACCCTATTTTATTATTAGTAAAGTCACTAGTAAGAAATTTTTTTTGAAATCAAGTTTCAAGTTTATTTTAGTTTGGTTGGATTTTTATAATGGTATTTTGGTACCCATTTTTGTTTAAGTAGTAGTTTCGTCTTTGCTTATAAAAAACTTCTCGTTTAAGTATATGTTGGCATATGGTTAATCTCAAAGTTTTTTTCTTTTTTGTTCGGGGGCTGTGTAACATAAATATATTCTATAGCACTATGATCATAAGAACCGCTTCAACATAAATATATTCTGTGGTATTTAATCCTTGTGTTTGATGTTATAAAATCTTAAAGGAACAATTCTATATGAAAGCGGGAAGTCGTGTTCACTTAAGGAACTTAAATGTTTTGTACGGAGATATTTGGTATTTTTATAACTATCAAGAAACGTATTTATTTGGAGTTTGGTAGGTTGTGTTGTCTATCTTTCAGGCGGATATTTCCTATGCATTCGTTACAATCAGTACAGCGCGTGTGCATACCGGTCACGGGATAGGACACGCCGATGATGTGTCGCTAGAAGGGGCAGCCATTGTCCATATAGATGTAGTCGAGTTGGTATTGTTTTTATAAAAGAATCATGAATCTTCAGGCTTTACTTAAGTGGAGCCTTCGAATTGGCGAGATGGTAGTTTAAAATTATTGTTTTAAGATTTGTTAATGGTAAGCTCGTTTCAAACTTAAATAAATTATAAAATATTTTTATCCCCTTTAGTGTATGACATTACAGAATGAGTGAAATGATGGTTTAGAAGATAGATGTTGTAATTGAATCCAAGATTAGAGAGCAGTTCATTTGTCGAGGCGATTAATGTTTAGTAATAACCAGTCGAGAAGCAGATTTTTGGAACATGTGTGCTGGTAATCAATAATTAGATTTGGAAGCGACAAAACCTACAGGTATCAAATCTTTCTTTGTTCTGTTTGTGAAGATTCATAAATGCTCGAATAAATAAATTTCGAAGTCCGTTTGATCGAGTTAAATTTTGTATGCTTAGAGCAGCGTGAAAGAAAACAGTTAAAAATTAATACAGTAATAGTATTATAAATTTGCATAAAGTCACTTGTTAACAATATGATAGTTCAGTCCACTTTTTTACCTTTAAAATATTTATTTACTCATATTAAAATTTTTATAAGCCTCTAATACCAGATTTAAATGAAAAGTTGTTTGCTTAAGATTAAACACATGTGATTCGTTTTTTAGTAGAAATAATGTTTGTAAAACATATGTAAACCAGAACTCAGATCTGAAAGCTTGGTACTAAAACTTGTTTGATACATGATTATTAATTTAAAGATCTGTTATGTCAAAAACAGATGTATTGAAACTTAATTTTATTTGTACAATTTATTATCACATTTAAAGAAACATTCAACAAAGAGAAACCATATTAAATTTCATTTTTAGACTCAAGTTTTTTATTACATGCATAATTAGATTTGCTATATTCTTAAAGTAAATGAGTTTGGTGATCTATGAAATTATACAAGGCTGAAGTAATTTAAAAAAGCTCATATATGCTACAACTGGTTTGTTCTAGGTATTTAGTCCTGATTTAAAAAGCTTTGGTGTGTTAATCACAATATTATCCACCTATAATTATCGGCAGGTATTTTTATTGGAAAGCACAAACTGTGTTTTTTTAATAAAGAATTTGTTGTGTATTTTGTTCCAGGTTCATCGGGACCGGAGTGGTAGTAAGTATGTTCCAGAGATTTCCAGATACTTCAGTTTAGTAAGTTGTAAGTTTTAATTGCATTTATATCCCGTGAGTTTCTGTATCTTCTCATAGGAGTATTGATCTTTAGTGTAACCGTTCATTCAGATACAGTGGCGCTCAACCCATTTTCCTTTTGTTAGTTTATCGTAGAGTTTAGACCATCACCACACCCTTTTCTCATTGCTCACCCTTGGGGTAATTCCCAGACTTAGCCGCGAATAGTTAAAGCTTCACTCTATCCATCAAAAGGGAAGTGAAAATTTTTTCTGCTTTAAAACATTTAAAAATACGCAGGTATTCAAACATAATACTTCTACGATCTGAATATTATTGGGTTTTTACTAGCTTTTATACATATTATATGTTACTAATGGTTCAATTAATTCCAATTAAAAATAATACCCTTTAATTTTTAGTGAATCCTAATTAAATATTCAATTATTATTTGTACATTTTGTTTAATACTCGTTACTTAAACTTGAATTAATTAATATAAATTTTGCACGTAATTTCCATGTGTTTCTTTACTTGGAATAATTAAAATACACGTTGAGCATTTTAATACTGCTTCTTTTTATAGAAAGCGTCTTGTAAATAATTTAAATCTCTTATTTTTAAGGAAACGAATGAATTTTTATGCTCCACGGTTTTTTTTAATAAAGCGTATTATCTAATAAAATTCCTTATACACGGTGATTAAAATTATTTGATGTAATTAATTAATTTTCTACCCTGGTCTAAATATGAGTAATATATATATATATATATATATATATATATATATATATATATATGTAAGATAAATATTGGGGATACAGTCAGATTGCGTATTTATTTAGAATAAACTTCTTTTAACCATTAGCTGTATTTTTAAGAACTAGTATAACACATTTTATTTTCTATTTTTATTTTTATCAACTAGACCTATAATAACTATTTTACTTTAGTTCATTTAATATCTTTGCTACATTCACTTTAATTTTGCAAATGTTTATAAGAAACTTTTAAATGTGCACGTATGAACAAAAACCTGTCCATGTCATATAGATGTCATATTATGTTTGTATAATTCTAAACTTTATAATCGTAAGTAACTCACATAATTTTTTATATAACTGTTAAATAATAGATTTTTAGTATCCTGATGAAGAAAATAAACGATTTTCGAAAGCTTGAAATGGTTAAAAGAAGTTTATTCTAAATAAATACGCAATCTGACTGTATTCCCAATATTTATCTTACATATACATTATAAGAACAGTCAATATTACTAATTATATATATATATATATATATATATATACACATAATTCGCATATTATGAAAGAGCAAACATTTAACACCCTGGGTCTGTCTTTAAGCTCAATTAGACGAACCTGTTTAATTAACGTAAAGAGGTGGAAGATGCTCCCTTTTATTCAGACTCAGGTCTGCAAATATTGTTAAATTAATTAGTAGGCATCCTACAAGGACTTTAATTCTGGATGCAAATTAAAATGATGACAAATTTAATCTTGAAATTTTATGATACTGAAATTTATGCTACAATTTAATTTTGAAATTTTAATGTATTATGAATATTGATGTAAATAGAGTTAACGTTGATGTTTGTGGTAAGAATGTGTTTGTTTTTTTTTATGAATGAGGATGAAAGTTTTAACTAGGTGAGCAGCCGAGGCGGAAAGAGTAAAAAGGCGACTATCTGAAAAGATTATCAGAAGAGAATCACAGCAAATCGTAGCGCCCAGAAGTGAGGCTCAAGTTCAAAATAAAATTTTTGTGATTTTATTCCAGGAAACTGGCGAGGCTTTTTGTACATGTCACAGCAGTTATGACGGCCCAACGCTGGGGCTCGATTCGAAAACCTTAGTTCCCGAATAATGGTGAGGAACACAGCAATATATATATCTAAAGTACACAAAATCACTGTTAGTTTTGGGGTTTTAAAATACAAGTTGATTATAGTTTCTTAAGCTAAATGCGTAAAGCTAGTAATGTTCTATGCTATTTACAGCAAATGAAAAAAAATTTTTATACGCATCGATTGGCGTTCGCATTGAAATGCGTTTAAAGGTATCTTACAATTAATTATTTTTACAACTTACATTACTTGTTATTTATTTACAATACGCTTATATAATGCAGGATAATTTTTTACACGCGCGCAATTTGCGTTTTTGCATGACACTGTAATGAATAAAAGAACGCTTGTATTTTACAGGGTGTAAGCATGAATTTTTTCGGAAATTTCAATTTTTTCGAATTACATTATATTTTTTGTGGGATTTATTTGTGGAATTTGGGTTTCAATGATCTCTCGTGACCCCTTACCACGTCAATATATATATATATATATATATATATATAAATATATATATATATATATAGTGAATAAAATGAAATAATAACTTAGACTTTTATGCAAAGCCCAAATGATCATTTCAAATCGAGCTAGCAATTGAAAGATGGAAAATATAAGGTCTTGGACAGGACTTGAACCTGTATACTGTATATATATATATATATATATATATATATATATATATATATATATATTAGGTAGTTAATTGGTAAACGCATGGTTCCGGCAAAACCAGGATACAGGTTCAAGTCCTGTCCAAGACCTTATATTTTCCATCTTTCAATTGCTAGCTCGATTTGAAATGATCATTTGGCTTTGCATAAAGTCAAGTTATTATTTCAATATATATATATATATATATATATATATATATATAAAGTTTCATCGATAAGGAAAAATATACACACGAACTGAGCAGGTTGAATAAATACATGAGGAAACTTAACCTTGAGACACCTGGGTATGTAGTGTTGGATGATACAATAGCACCATGTCCGCGCCATAATAACATAGAACTCTAACAGCTCATTTCACACTATTCATGCAAAAATGCAACATTATGTTCAAAATTGTCTAAAGATTGCAGTTAGTATTCCTTAAATGTCTTTTTATTGCAGCAGATTTCATGACAAATATCTATTGTAGTACAATTTAGTTCAACCATTGTTAAGTATTTGTATAGAGTGATACATCTTATTTTAACCCAGGGCCATTTTCGTTAATATTGACCTGAAAAAAGTTTTAATAAAGTCCCAAACTTAAATGATTTTTTTAAATAAATAATAAGATGTCAAAATAAACAAAAGTTTAGATAGGTCAATGTTTTTTAAATGACACGTACCTTCTATATTTCCAGATATACTTTTTTTATTTTGAAAGTGATTAGTACAAAAATTATATTAATTGTGTAGGCCACGACAGAACATCTTTTTGATGCACTCAAAACTCCAAAACATCAAATTTCGCCAAAAATATTCATTTTGCAAACTTTATCGTATACTTAATTTTAACTATATTTTACTCGGAAAATAAAACTAATATGCCTTTCTAAAAATAAAGCAAATCTTTAGTACCTACATTACTAAAAACCTAATTAAATTCGATTAGTGGATATTTATGTCCTTCTAACACAAATGTTGCATTTTTGCATCCATATCTAAACACATACGCTTTTTGCTAGAAATGAGCTTGCAAAGCACAAAAATAGGTTATTGTTATCGAACCTGCTTACTACAAACAATTGGTTTTCAATTCCAGTAGTTTGACTGATTTGTATATAGAAGTACCTCTTAGACATTTTGCAGTTATTGGCATTATATCGCATTAAAGTTTTGGTTTTGCCTCATCAGATATAAGCACTTGTATAACAAAAGAGTTATAGCTATCCTCGTTAAGCCAGTCTAACAGCTACAGCTGTAACAACACTCTGTTGTATTGTGGTCTGTCACACAAATGCTTACGCCTGATGAGGTAAAGCCAAAACATGCTACCATCACAAAAACTCTTTCTCTCCAAACCTTAACAGCATGTAGTGCAAGTAATTACAAAATGAGTACGAAGTACATTACATACACATTCGTTGAATAATTAGAATTGAATACCAATTCTTTGCATAAACCTCGGCGTAAACAGAGTCGATACAACTAAGCCAAAAGATAGTGAAAAATAACAAAAAATGAATCTACCTTCAATTATAAAAAATTCAATAGACGCAAAGAGGAGGGTTGAGAGAATATGAAAGATATATTATCTAGCTAATGATGCAAAATTGCCGCAGTAGAAACAGAAAAAAGTTTTGAATAAAGAAGCACCAAACTAAGGGCAGTAAAAAACCATATATAAATGAAGAGCTGTTACAGGTTCTTGCAGATATCATTGGACATATAATTTCTCGCCGTACAGAAAAGAAGTAAATTGTGTAAAAGCCAAAAAAGATTTTGTGTAAAATTACGTCTCGAGCAAGTGAAATAGTTCATGACGAAAACAATATAAAACACAGTGCATTTATAAAACAAATGCACGTTGAAAATAGTTTTATTTATTCCAGCGACTACCTATAAATCTCCATTTTTGTTTACATAATATTGTTAGTACCCAGTGGCATAACTACATCTTCGCCACCCTCCGCAATGCGGAGACTCAAGTGCAAGGAGGCCCAAAAGACTAGAAGTTGAATGTATTCAATTTCAACTTATCCAAATTTGAAGAGCAAGAAATGTTCAAGAAAATAGTTGCAGATAATTTATATTCAAGATGTTAGTATTACTAAGAACTGCTGAAATACAAAGACAAAGATTAATAAGTAAAATAAACCATCAACAGTAAACACCACCTGCATCTCCTTTTTCTATTTGTCCTGGTTTATTTTCTAAGGGTTACTAAACCCGCGAAAGAAATTGTAAACTTTAATAACAAAGGTGTCTATTACTCCTAGGTAATACATTGCATAAAGTGGTAAAGCGTTATTAAACGACCTATAAGATAAGTTTGGTTTATGGGGTGGTAAATAAGAATTAAAGAGCTATTATCTGTACAAGATGGATTCACAGCTTGCTTACTAAACTTCACTTTCTAAAAGTATTAACAGTAGAGACAAATTCATTGCTAGTCTAGTCAGCTGGTTGCATTAGCTGCACTATGCAACTAAAAGAAAATAAGAAAGCATTCCAATACATTCATACTTTGTTAAGAATCTAATAATACCATTTAACTATTTTAGCTGACAGCTACAAAACCTCAATAATTGTTTGACAAAGCATAGCCACCTACTTTTAGAAACGGTTATGTATATTATGTAACAGTTTTGAATCTCATAACAAACACCAGTTTGGTATAATGAACTTACTAAGCATTTAAACCGTGTGCTATAAATAACTACCATAGCAGTAGAAAAAAGCATTATGATGAATTATCCGAAGAGTATTAATTTAATGATGAAGAATCCAAATTTAAAATAATGTATTTTATCGTGTAATAGTTATAATTTCACACCTGTCAAATCGTTTTAAATCGCCCAACACTTTTTAGAATATTTAAGTATCTAAGTCTACAGGTTATAGCAGTTTTCCAAATGCAATCATAGCCTCAATGTTGTACCGAACTATACCCGTTTTTCAAAATTAAAAATTATTGAAAACTATCTTAGGAACCGCACTACACAATTCAGATTAGAAGATTTATTTCTCTTGGCAATAGAACAAGAAAAAAATTTTTTTAATTTGATTTGCGCGTCTTTTATTTCATGTTTTTTGCTGTATCAAATTTTGGGTTGTAAATAATTTTCTGCCGCGTTAAATGTAGTATTGATGACAATTAATTTATAAATTTTGAATTTGTCATTTGGTTGTAAAATACAGCACTTCATTAATATATACAATGTATTTAATAATTGTTTTTTTTTTCTATAGGTACTATAATTAGAAAATACGTACAAATATAGGTCAATAATTAATCTTAAAGAACGCCCACCTTAAAAATTTTGCGGAGGCCCTAAAAAATCGTAGTAACGCCACAGCTAGTACCATGTAAAATATCGTAAAAACTCCTACCACAAATTTTTAACTACCTCTTAATTACAACAAAAATTGTTAGTACTTACTACTTAGTTGCAAACTAGACATATTAGCAAACAAGAATGATTTATATTTGTGCGTATATCTAATAAACATACGGGCACAGTTTCCTATAACATGATGTTTTTCCGGAAAATAAATGTCTACATCTATCACCTGAATTTCTGGGGCAGCTTCCAAAACACATAATTTAATTAAAACATTACAGCAATGAGCTTTAAATTGGTGGTCCTAAGACTAAAAAAATTAAAAGGTTACATATCAAAACAAAATGGGGAAGCGCTATTCTGCTTTTATTATGCGACCTACTAGCATTCATTACCTTATGGTGAAAATTATTTATAAACAATTTGTACTTACATTAAGAAGGTAGATTAGAACTACTTGAACTTCATCAAATATTTTTGTAACAAATCAGTTGATAATGAATTAGCTATCTAGTAAAAACCTCGTGGATTCAAAGGAAAGCATTCAAAGCCCTTCCCAAGATGTTTACAATTTACGTTTTACGAACAAGATGCAACACGAACACATTGCAGTTAACGTGCCAGTATTATATTAAACAAGAGCCCGCGAACCGACAGTTATCGAATCTCGCCGAAGGCTAAACGTACTTATCGTAATCTACAATAGAGTAGAAACTCGTATGTCTGATTCGAAGTCGCACTAAGAAATTTTAGGAAGTAAACTATTTATAGACATACAAATATTCCTAGTACGATGTAATAAAAAAGCTTGAATATATCGCCGTTTGGGGGGAGGGAGTTAGCGTAGAACAAAGAGAATGTTGCACATCTTGCTTGCACTTGCTAGAATTGGAACACAAAGTAACCATAACGGTTCTCACCCAACACATATGTAATATTTAGGAACTGTCAGCGTAAAAAAATGTATACTACTGCAGACCTAG
>JARFIW010001585.1:675000-685000 GCA_036346225.1 Platerodrilus igneus
ATATATATATATATATATATATATATATATATATATATATATATATATATATATATATATATATATATATATATATATATATATATATATATATATATATATATATATATATATATATATATATATATATATATATATATATATATATATATATATATATATATATATATATATATATATATATATATATATATATATATATATATATATATATATATATATATATATATATATATATATATATATATATATATATATATATATATATATATATATATATATATATATATATATATATATATATATATATATATATATATATATATATATATATATATATATATATATATATATATATATATATATATATATATATATATATATATATATATATATATATATATATATATATATATATATATATATATATATATATATATATATATATATATATATATATATATATATATATATATATATATATATATATATATATATATATATATATATATATATATATATATATATATATATATATATATATATATATATATATATATATATATATATATATATATATATATATATATATATATATATATATATATATATATATATATATATATATATATATATATATATATATATATATATATATATATATATATATATATATATATATATATATATATATATATATATATATATATATATATATATATATATATATATATATATATATATATATATATATATATATATATATATATATATATATATATATATATATATATATATATATATATATATATATATATATATATATATATATATATATATATATATATATATATATATATATATATATATATATATATATATATATATATATATATATATATATATATATATATATATATATATATATATATATATATATATATATATATATATATATATATATATATATATATATATATATATATATATATATATATATATATATATATATATATATATATATATATATATATATATATATATATATATATATATATATATATATATATATATATATATATATATATATATATATATATATATATATATATATATATATATATATATATATATATATATATATATATATATATATATATATATATATATATATATATATATATATATATATATATATATATATATATATATATATATATATATATATATATATATATATATATATATATATATATATATATATATATATATATATATATATATATATATATATATATATATATATATATATATATATATATATATATATATATATATATATATATATATATATATATATATATATATATATATATATATATATATATATATATATATATATATATATATATATATATATATATATATATATATATATATATATATATATATATATATATATATATATATATATATATATATATATATATATATATATATATATATATATATATATATATATATATATATATATATATATATATATATATATATATATATATATATATATATATATATATATATATATATATATATATATATATATATATATATATATATATATATATATATATATATATATATATATATATATATATATATATATATATATATATATACATATATATATATATATATATATATATATATATATATATATATATATATATATATATATATATATATATATATATATATATATATATATATATATATATATATATATATATATATATATATATATATATATATATATATATATATATATATATATATATATATATATATATATATATATATATATATATATATATATATATATATATATATATATATATATATATATATATATATATATATATATATATATATATATATATATATATATATATATATATATATATATATATATATATATATATATATATATATATATATATATATATATATATATATATATATATATATATATATATATATATATATATATATATATATATATATATATATATATATATATATATATATATATATATATATATATATATATATATATATATATATATATATATATATATATATATATATATATATATATATATATATATATATATATATATATATATATATATATATATATATATATATATATATATATATATATATATATATATATATATATATATATATATATATATATATATATATATATATATATATATATATATATATATATATATATATATATATATATATATATATATATATATATATATATATATATATATATATATATATATATATATATATATATATATATATATATATATATATATATATATATATACATATATATATATATATATATATATATATATATATATATATATCACACACACATACAAATACTATGTGTTGATATTGTATATATACAAGAAAATTCTCCATAGGCGGTAACATTTGGTGCATAATAAATATTTACTGTCCACACAATATAGAGAAAGCATTTGAAATATGTTCTTGATGTACATCTTGCAAAGTTACAGACTTCTGGTATACGCTTAATGTTAGGGGGAGACTTTAATTGCACAATTTACCCTACAACAGGTCGACTAAAGTGTATAGAAGGACGACCTGCATTAGCAAGAAAGCTTAATAGAACGATTCAACTCTTTCAACTGAGTGATTGTTGGAGTTCTGCGTCTAGATTAGACCGTTTTTATTGCTCAGAAAATGTAGTTGAAATGTTGTCTTCTGCAAACGTACACAATTCTTTTTCGGACCACCTTTCACTAGTTGTCAATTTAAAGATCCATTCAACAAATGCTGGTCCCCAACAAAAGTGTTATTGGAAGTTCCCAAATTATTTGTTGGAAGAACCACAGTTTGTAGATTGTATGAGAAACTTTCTATTGAGTATTCCGATAGAATCCAATACTGCTATAGACGCACTGATAGAATGGGATAAACTGAAAATTACAATAAAAGAATCTGTTCAACTATATTGCAAGCAAAAAAAGCAGTTAAAACTTGCCGAAGTGAATGCAATAAATGACTATATTCAAGACGTTAAGGAGTTGCACGAGACAATTACGGACATCAAAGACCGATACAAACAAAGGTCACTAAACACCGTTAAGCTTCAAAAATATCACGAACTCTTGAAAACTGAAAAGCCTTCTGCACGGCGTAACTTGCAATCACCAAAATTTCATCTTCGTGAACTACATGTTAATGGTAAAACTATAACAAACATGAATGATTTATGTAGGCATTTGAAAGAACATTTTGAAAACCATTTTGCCGCACAACATCAAATCATTGATGACAACTGTCGTATTTACTCCAATTTACCAAAGATAAAGAATGAAATAAAAAGTAAATTAGATTTACCATTTTCCATCGAAGAATACACACAAGGGCTTTTTTCTTTAAATAAAAACAAGGCTCCCGGTTTAGACGGTTTAACTGTAGAATTTTATGTAATATTTTGGGATGAACCAAAATTTTTCTTCTTCCGAACATTTGATGAAGCTTTTACGAAAGGGGCTTTACCTGGATCGACAAAAAAGGCATTATCAGTTTAATTGCAAAAAAAGATGGCCCTCTAACTGAATTACAGAATTGGCGCCTATTTCTTTTTAAATGTTCACTATAAAATTATTGCAAAATGTATCGCTACTAGAATCATGGGTGTACTGCAATATATTATCCACCCTGATCAGTGTTACTCGATTCCAGCTCGAAGTATGTATGACGTTATTCATTTACATCGAGACTTAATTGCGTACGCAGAACAAAACGAAATGCCGCTTGAAATTGTGAAAATTGATCAACAAACCGCATTTGACGTGATTAATCATAAATACCTATTTAAAGTATTAAATGTTTTTGGATTCGGTAAGCAGTATCGGATATATTAGAACTCTATATGCAGATGCGCAAGCTCATGTAAGGGTAGGGAATCCTTCTAACCAGTGCACTAAGACAATGCAGAGGAATTCGTCAAGGCTGTCCACTTTCCGGACCTCTGTTCGACCTTTCAATTGAACCGTTCCTGCAATTGTGCCGCAATTCCTTAGCGGGTTTTCCGCTTTCTATACATTCGGATGATAATATTGTTGTCAGTGCCTACGCAGACGACGTGTCAGTTTTTGTATAGTGATAATGACTTTGAAAACTGAAAGAAGTAAGTAACCTTTATCAAGAACAATCTGGAACGCTTATTAATACTAATAAATCTCATGGATTTTGGACTGCAGCTTGAAAGGTAGGTGTGACACCTTTAAATTTTTATGGTCCAACGTTGGTATAAAGATACCGGTGTACTCTTATCAGACAATATCGAACTGGATACTACATGCTTTTAAAATTATTTTAAGCAAAATAGAAAAAGCGATAGAAAAATTGAGACAACGGTTACCCAATCTATCCTTAATAGGACGCAAAACCATCATCAATCAGTTTATTGCTCTGAAAATCTGGCATTATATGCAATTTTACCATTTACTTCCACCCAATTATCCATTATGCAAAGAAAATGATTGACTTTATGTGAACAGGAAAACACTGGACAACCTCTAAGGAACTGCATCTTTCGCTATATGAAGGTGGATTGGGTCTAGTTCATTTAAAGTCAAAACAGCAATCCTTACGTTTATATTTAGGTGAGCGGCTGGTTAATAGTAGTTCTGACGAAAAATGGGCTAGTGTAATGAAGCACCTTATAGCCGGTCTTAACTCGTATGATGTATCTTGGCAATGGCTTTTTGTACGCTTTCTGCCGATGTCCAGACTGCCAAAAGAAATGTTTTCCTTAGTACATTATATGATGCTTGGAAAGATTTAAATCTTATTCTAACCAATTTCCCTAGACACAGACAAGATTTAAAACTTATTCCTACTGGACAATCTAAATTAATTAGCACAACCATCAAACCACCACTCTTTTGCTCGAAATGGAGAGACATCGGTTTTAAAACGCTGGGTGATTTTAAAATACAAGATATTTGGTTGAACAATGACCAAATTAAGGAGAAACTGACACAAATCGACATCATAACAAAATCAGACCTTATGATTCAATATCAACGCATTAAAGCCTTTTTTAAATTTAACTTTAAAGAGTTAAATGAAGCTACTGAAACAAACTATAAAAAGCTAGATATATTTTTGAAATTGAACGGGAATTTAATTGCTATTAATAAATTAAACAAAGCGACTTTACAAAAGTGTCTTACCTCCCAATTTTTCAACAGCAGTGCTTCACTCGAAGGATATTGGTCTAACGATAAAGTTTTATGGCATACTTTTTTTGCGAAACCATCTCTTGGCCATGACGGTAGTATTGCCTGGAGATTCGCAAAAAATCGTTTAGCAAATCCACGGTTTCTTAATCAAATCGGAGTTTCAGACTCTACTGCATGTCCGTGGTGTAATGGTGAAGGTGATTCCTGGCACATTCTAATGACCTGTGCTAAAGCCGTAAACCTATGGTGCCTTGTGTCATATCTTGTTAAAAAAATCGCCAAACGAAAGGCAATTTCTGTCAAAGAGTTATATTGTGGATTACCCAGTAAAGGTCCCATAGAATACTTAGCCAACTATTTAATAACTTTGGCTAAGAGCACTATATATTGGTCAACAATCGACTATATGAAAGAAGGAAAGGAGGCATGCTACCTTAAGAAGTACAAAAACCGTCTGAAATATAGGATTGCATGCGAATTTGCTTGTAGTCTCAGCAAAGGTAACATTAAGCAGTTCATAAATCGATGGTGTATCAACAAAACATTGTGCTGGACTGATGACGACTCGCTTCACTATAATACAGTTTTAAATACTGTAACGTAAATATATTCTATAGCACTATGATAGTAAGAACCGCTTCAACATAAATATATTCTGTGGTATTTAATCCTTGTATTTGATGTTATAAAATCTTAAAGAAACAATTCTATATAAAAGCGGGAGGTCGTGTTCACTTAAAGAACTTAAATGTTTTGTACGGAGATATTTGGTATTTTTATAACTATCAGGAAACGTATTTATATGGAGTTTGGTAGGTTGTGTTCATCTTTCAGGCGGATATTTCCTATACATTCGTTACAATCAGTACAGCGCGTGTGCATACCGGTCACGGGATACGACACGCTGATGATGTGTCGCTAAGAGGGGCAGCCATTGTCCATATAGATGTAGTCGCGTTGGCATTCTTTTTCTTGATAAAGAAACAACATGAAACTCCAGGCCTTACCCAAGTGGGGCCTCCGCATCGGCTGGTATGAGTTATGGTAGAAAGTGGCGAGTTTGCTTTGGGACGCGGAATGAAGTGCCAAGCTCCTGCGAAACCGGCAAAGCACTAAAACACGCCATTCCTTAATGGTCGCGTTGAGATTTGTTAATGGTAAGCTCCCTTCAAACTAAATAAATTATAAAATATTTTTATCCCCTTTAGTGTATGACATTACAGTATGAGTGAAATGATGGTTTAGAAGATAGATGTTGTAATTGAATCCAAGATTAGAGAGCAGTTCATTTGTCGAGGCGATTAATGTTTAGTAATAACCAGTTGAGAAGCAGATTTTTGGAACATGTGTGCTGGTAATCAATAATCAGATTTGGAAGCGACAAAACCTACAGGTATCAAATCTTTCTTTGTTCTGTTTGTGAGGATTCGTAAATGCTCGAATAAATAAATTTCGAAGTCCGTTTGATCGAGTTAAATTTTGTATGCTTAGAGCAGCGTGAAAGAAAACCATTAAAAATCAATATAGTAATAGTATTATAAATTTGCATAAAGTCACTTGTTAACAAAATGATAGTTCAGTCCATTTTTACCTTTAAAATATTTATTTACTCATATTAAAATTTTTATAAGCCTCTAATACCAGATTTAAATGAAAAGTTGTTTGCCTAAGTTAAACACATGTGATTCGTTTTTAGTAGATATAATGTTTGTAAAACATATGTAAACCAGAACTCAGATCTGAAAGCTTGGTACTAAAACTTGTTTGATACATGATTATTAATTTAAAGATCTGTCATGTCAAAGACAGATATATCGAAACTTAATTTTATTTGTACAATTTATTACCACATTTAAAGAAACATTCAACAAAGAGAAACCATATTAAATTTCATTTTAGACTCAAGTTTTTATTCCATGCATATTTAGATTTACTAAATTCTTAAAGTATATGAGTTTGTTAATCTATGAAATTATACAAGGCTGAAGTAATTTAAAAAGGCCCCTATTTGCTTCAAGTGGTTTGTTCTAGGTATTTATTCCTGATTTAAAAAGCTTTGGTGTGTTAATCTCAATATTATCCACCTATATTTATTGACAGGTATTTTTATTGGGAAGCACAAACTGTGTTTTCCTAATAAAGAATTTGTTGTGTATTTTGTTCCAGGTTCATCGAGATCGGAGAGGTTGTAAGTATGTTCCAGAGATTTCCAGATACATCAGTTTTGTAAGTTGTAAGTTTTAAGTGCATTTATATCCCGTGAGTTTCTGTATCTTCTCATAGGAGTATTGAATCTTTAGTGTAACCGTTCATACAGATACAGTGGCGCTCAACCCATTTTCCTTTTGTTAGTTTATCGTAGAGTTTAGACCATCACCACACCCTTTTCTCATTGCTCACCCTTGGGGTAATTCCCAGACTTAGCCGCGAATAGTTAAAGCTTCACTTTATCCAACAACAAAAAAAAGAAGAACTCAAAATTCTAATTTTTGCTTTATTGACGCCCAAACAACGTGAGGCGTGCATTAGTAAAGGGAAGTGAAAATTTTTTATAGATATAATGTATTCTAAATTATATTAATTGTGTAGGCCACGACAGAACATCTTTTTGATGCACTCAAAACTCCAAAACATCAAATTTCGCCAAAAATATTCATTTTGCAAACTTTATCGTATACTTAATTTTAACTATATTTTACTCGGAAAATAAAACTAATATGCCTTTCTAAAATAAAGCAAATCTTTAGTACCTACATTACTAAAACCTAATTAAATTCGATTAGTGGATATTTATGTCCTTCTAACACAAATGTTGCATTTTGCATCCATATCAAACACATACGCTTTTGCTAGAAATGAGCTTGCAAAGCACAAAAATTGTTATTGTTATCGAACCTGCTTACTACAAACAATTGGTTTTCAATTCCAGTAGTTTGACTGATTTGTATATAGAAGTACCTCTTAGACATTTTGCAGTTATTGGCATTATATCGCATTAAAGTTTTGGTTTTGCCTCATCAGATATAAGCACTTGTATAACAAAAGAGTTATAGCTATCCTCGTTAAGCCAGTCTAACAGCTGGCTGTAACAACACTCTGTTGTATTGTGGTCTGTCACAATAAATGCTTACGCCTGATGAGGTAAAGCCAAAACATGCTACCATCACAAAACTCTTTCTCTCCAAACCTTAACAGCATGTAGTGCAAGTAATTACAAAATGAGTACGAAGTACATTACATACACATTCGTTGAATAATTAGAATTGAATACCAATTCTTTGTCATAAACCTCGGCGTAAACAGAGTCGATACAACTAAGCCAAAGATAGTGAAAATAACAAAAATGAATCTACCTTCAATTATAAAAATTCAATAGACGCAAAGAGGAGGGTTGAGAGAATATGAAAGATATATTATCTAGCTAATGATGCAAAATTGCCGCAGTAGAAACAGAAAAAGTTTTGAATAAAGAAGCACCAAACTGAGGGCAGTAAAAACCATATATAAATGAAGAGCTGTTACAGGTTCTTGCAGATATCATTGGACATATAATTTCTCGCCGTACAGAAAGAAGTAAATTGTGTAAAAGCCAAAAAGATTTTGTGTAAAATTACGTCTCGAGCAAGTGAAATAGTTCATGACGAAAACAATATAAAACACAGTGCATTTATAAAACAAATGCACGTTGAAAATAGTTTTATTTATTCCAGCGACTACCTATAAATCTCCATTTTTGTTTACATAATATTGTTAGTACCCAGTGGCATAACTACATCTTCGCCACCCTCCGCAATGCGGAGACTCAAGTGCAAGGAGGCCCAAAAGACTAGAAGTTGAATGTATTCAATTTCAACTTATCCAAATTTGAAGAGCAAGAAATGTTCAAGAAAATAGTTGCAGATAATTTATATTCAAGATGTTAGTATTACTAAGAACTGCTGAAATACAAAGACAAAGATTAATAAGTAAAATAAACCATCAACAGTAAACACCACCTGCATCTCCTTTTTCTATTTGTCCTGGTTTATTTTCTAAGGGTTACTAAACCCGCGAAAGAAATTGTAAACTTTAATAACAAAGGTGTCTATTACTCCTAGGTAATACATTGCATAAAGTGGTAAAGCGTTATTAAACGACCTATAAGATAAGTTTGGTTTATGGGGTGGTAAATAAGAATTAAAGAGCTATTATCTGTACAAGATGGATTCACAGCTTGCTTACTAAACTTCACTTTCTAAAAGTATTAACAGTAGAGACAAATTCATTGCTAGTCTAGTCAGCTGGTTGCATTAGCTGCACTATGCAACTAAAAGAAAATAAGAAAGCATTCCAATACATTCATACTTTGTTAAGAATCTAATAATACCATTTAACTATTTTAGCTGACAGCTACAAAACCTCAATAATTGTTTGACAAAGCATAGCCACCTACTTTTTAGAAACGGTTATGTATATTATGTAACAGTTTTTGAATCTCATAACAAACACCAGTTTGGTATAATGAACTTACTAAGCATTTAAACCGTGTGCTATAAATAACTACCATAGCAGTAGAAAAAAGCATTATGATGAATTATCCGAAGATATTAATTTAATGATGAAGAATCCAAATTTAAAATAATGTATTTTATCGTAATAGTTATAATTTCACACCTGTCAAATCGTTTTAAATCGCCCAACACTTTTTAGAA